>JAQIWU010000223.1:0-31982 GCA_034696445.1 Isotomiella minor
AGCATCTATACGCTTCACTACTATTTTCACTTTCAACCCTCTTCTTCGTACAAATTGGAGATTGTCAGCAAACATCGAAAGGTTCTCATCCTCGCCCAGGCAGAATAAGGGACACAATCTCATCATCATCATCACTCCTATTTCTTCTGCCCTTTTCAAATTACAATTTACTCCTGCTAATCAAAGCCTTAATTCACATTGGCTTTTCATAGTATTACAAATTAAAATTTAATTTCAGTAGCCTTGTTTAGTGCCGCTATGTTTTTTAAGTCAAGATCGAATAATTCAGAGATAGAGGCTATTCTCCGCCAAAAAGGCAACCAAAAATAAACGACGACATTGGACCATGATGCATATTAATAGATGACAGTAATATGTTTACTTCATCGACATTAATTTCTGTATAAGCCGAACCTCACATTAATCACAGAGTGACGACGACGAGGACCAGAAGAAGAATAATGCTTAATGTAGCCTTTGTGGTGTGAAACCTACCAAACTTAACCCTTCCAAATTTAAATTGAAGGCGACGCAGAGGTACCCAAACATAATGCTCAAAGGTGAAAGAAAAAAAATAGGACTTGTCGAAATGAATACGAGTGCTAGTGGTAGTGCTAGATCGTCTGTGAAAAAATAGATTTTTTAAAAACTTTTAGCATAATGCACAATAAGACATTTTAATGTCTGATGCATTTATTTTCGTGAACACAAAAGTCGTCCATGTCTTTCTGGTGTTTTATCTACTTTCGGTATACGCACAATGAAGTGTGACGTAACAAGACAATGCATTATTTGACTTCAAAAGATGAGAGATTTGAAATAGCCCAAGCCACACAGTGAATCTTTGAAACCCTTGACTAGAAATACATTTTTTAAAGGAATTGAAACATCTGGCGTATCATGACATGAATTGGAAAATAAAGACTGAAGGACGATTCGGAAGACTTTTTACTTTTTGCTATTGACGTATAATAATTTTTATTCATATTTTATTTGCTGTAGTCTCAAATCAGGACGCAGTTCCTTTTCTACAAGAAGATGAGTAGAGCTATTTGTGGAAGTGAAATGTAATTCCATGATCCACGCATTGTTAGTCTGTAAAAGTCTACAAAAGACAAGTCGGAAGAACAAGATGATATAATTGAGACCTGTCATTATGGTGGTACGAATCTTTGGTTTGAATAAAAATGGACAAACATGAAGTCATGGTCCAGTGATGCTCTAATTAGCTCATATTATAGATGAGTTAGCTACATTTCATTAGGTTTACTTTCGGAAGTAGGGAGCTCAGAAATAGAGTCTCACCTAACCCCAAAACAAGTCGTTCTCAGTCCACAATGAACATTGATAGACCAATAAAAAGTAACAAGCCATATGAATTGCTAAAAATAGGCTACATGACTATTGCCGTAAATTGGCTAATGGTTCAACTAAGGCTTCTCTGTGTCTTCCTCGCAGATGAATGAAATCCACTCATAATAATAATGCAACTCGATAATGACATCCTTACAAGCTCGAATCGAAGTTCCTGTCGGAATGAAAGCTGTGTAATAATTGTGATGCACTTTAAAGTTCTTCTCAGGTAAGTAAGTATAGATCAGTCAAAATTTAGTTCGCATCGAGTTTTATTGCTGCAACTAAATTGCACAATCCTTGGTGTTACTTTTTTGTTTACTTGTTTATTACGAATTGTCTAAACTTCCTTTTCCCTCAGCATCATCTTCTTCTTCAACCAGCTCAAAATGCACTTTTGCGATTTTCTATTTTCGCAGTTTCAGAAGATTATTTCCTTGGACCAGTTTGCTGAAATATTTATTTCTGACAATAACAAAACTTTTTATATGCAATGTTCTCTCATTCCGTCTTACTTTTTATAGTACAATTCAAACACAAGCGACTGGTTGCATGATGTTTTTTACATTTGCGAGTACTTGTCAACTGAATGTTTAATTTACAATCTCAAACAATGCATATTTAAAACAATTCTTGCATCGGAGAAAGCATGCATTATTAATTTTGCAATTTCTTTGCTTCTCGCCTCTCATAATCTAACATTCCGTATTTTTATTACAATTTGATGCGAACATTGCTTTAAAGACCATGCAATGCAATTTGTGAAAAGAATAAAAATTCTTACCTTCTGCTGTACTCTGACAGGCACAAAACAGGAACAATACTAACAGACGCATAGTTTTAGCCATTTTCTTTGTTTCAATACACGAGAATAAAAGGCAGGGTGTTCGCCAATTGAAGAAAATTAAACTTTTATTTAACACTGGTTTATGCAAGTCATTGAAGTTAATTTATGTCATAATAGAGATGAATTTAAATCGACTAAAATTGTCTGCATTTTCACCAGAAATGTCCTGATAAAAATTAAGAAAACGATCCAAGCTAAACCAGCCGGAATGACTAGATGGACTGGAAATCCTTGGGTAAATTAGCGATTCTTGGAGAAACACATAACACCACTTTTGGACACTTGCAGAATGTCCAATGCTTCACTTTTCTATTTACTGTCCAGTCCTCACTCTGTTATTAAATTATCACCGATTCTATTTGTCCCACTGTCTCCGTGGTCAATTGACGACTTGAATGCCAACGCAAACCTGCTACTTTATAACGCCACCTTTATAAAAGACCTCAAGGATTAAGTTGACCAGTCGACATGGATCTGAAGGTACCACAACTGCAACTGCAATTGAATCTGCAGTTCTTCATATGAAGCACAAGCTACACGTTTCGTATCATTTCTTTGTGAACAACTTATCATATTTTAATTTGAAAAGTTAAGAAAAATGAGGAAGATTACCCACAACGCATCCCTTAATGCCACTCCATAATACATTCTTCTTATTACTTCATAGAGTTGTGATTATGATGGGAGATATTTTTAAGTCGCAAAGTACAATGCTAATGCTATTTGCCAGATAAGAAGAGAATATATGGCAGACAACATAGGAGAAGAACATCATACGAGACATGACCACATTAAAAAGAAGGGATGTTGTTGATGCTTCTACAGGATGTAATTCGTCTATTCCCATTGTATTTTTGTTATGCCAATGCTTCATGGTCTGATCATGAGAGAGTCAAGCAGAAAGGTGAGGCTGAGAGGCAACATGAGACGTTTTAGGAAGATTTTATTTTTTCTTGGCTTTAGAATTTTTGAATCCCGAAGAATCTGGATCTTGAAGATCAAAACGCTATTATGCAGTTTCTCTTTTGTTTATCATTTCCCTTCTTCTGGTTACATCGTTATGAATGTGAATGTAAATTGCACCAGCAACGATTACCAACATTTTTTGGTCACCTCTAATTCCTAACCCTTATTATTCTTGGTAAAGATACTTGAGAAGTGAATGCGGACGCGAGCCAGCGGATTTTACTTTCGCAATTTCAAATTTTTATTAAACAAATAAAGAATCATTCTAGGCAAATTGTTTAATTCCATAAAAAGATTTACATAATCACAATTATTAAATTAGTTATAGCCATCACCCTTACAAATGACAAATTGTAACCAAAGATGTACCTTGTCGCTTGTAACTTTGATGCTTTTTGAGACCTCAAATTATTTTTGCGACGGAAATGCAACCAAAAGATGACACATTGACTGTATTTTTTAAATAAACTTCCTCAAAGGCTTACACGGTTATTCAAAAACTGCCAAGTTTGTCTTGTAACCCTTAAAAATCTTCTAACTCGACTAGCTGTCGTGTCACAAGTTTGATGAGTCAAACAAGCTGTGTACATTCCAATGGCCGAATTTATTACTACAGTCAGTGGTCATCTCTTCGCCGAATGTGTTGACAATTATACATAAACGCTAAATACGTGTTAGAGAATTTGTTTGTTAGGTGTCTATAAATAATTGCAATTAGACTTATGCTAATCTATTCTCATTTCAATGCAAGCATAAAACAGGAAATCTTTACGATTAATTTGTAATTCAGGAATGCTTATTTATTTATTTTGTCTCGTGCTATACCATCTCTCAAAAAACAACCTCTCAACGCAACGGAAGGGAAAGACAAGACACGTTTATGTCTTCTCGACTCGCGTTGAGTGCATAATGAATTATTGACAACTGGTAACCCATTAACCCATTGCCGTTTGACTTCTTCACGCCATCATTTTACTCTTTGGTTCCATTACGACTTTTCGATTTTACTTGAAGAAACTAACTTTCAAGTATAAAAATCATTGATATAAGATGATGAGTGCCAATGTAGTGTAGGTGTTTGTATTTTTACCTTTAATGTCAGGAGATTATGTAATACTACATGAGCCATTGCAAATTAAAGATCTTTAAAGTTTGTTTAGGTTAATTGTGACTTATTTCTGATAGTAAGACGTTGAGAATTGTTTGGGATTACAACAGAAAACGTCAATCGTTCCCTTCAGTGATACTTTCGGTGAAGAAGGCAGACATACACACAGCCGTAGGGACAACTAAAATAAATGTCATCGGGGACATGGAGTAATGATTTACACCTGTATGTTCATACTTGCTTATGTCATAACGTCAATGGTGGTGGTTTTAATAATGCAAGCAAATAAATAGTCATTAAACATTTGACACAATTCTGCAAAAAAAAGTTTAGGAAGTTGGAAGTTGGAGGAGTGGAGTAGATGAATATTCTCAAAGTGAAAACGGAAATGAGGATGAGCTTACAACAAGCTCATCTCTTCTCACTTATGTTTCTTCTCATATGGGTTCTTGATTGGTTATTTTATAGCTACGTTTTGTGTAGGTAATATTGGGCATTAGACAAAAAAACTTGTTGCTGCTGTAAAGAAGATAATACATAAAGCGGCTAGAGAATGACATGATTGATACTTTTTGAAATGAGTGGGCAGATGGGCAGATTGCGTCTGCAGCACACTTGCTACTTAATTCTCCTAATTATTGTCATATCAAGTGGATGGATCACTATTATTCAATCTTAATGCTGCACAAAATAGCCATGATTATAATTGCATTACTTATAACAATAGTGGTTGGTAGTTCAGACATGCAGGAACGTGAAATTTTAGCTTGTGATTTAATCCGTTTATACTTTTTTATTTGATAAGGTTCGTCGTCATTATCATACAAGTGCAGTCAATTTCAGGAATAATAATGGGATGCTTTCGACTATTTCTATCGAATAAATGACCGAAACTGATACAAACTTTTGCAATGCGACTCATTGAGTTTGAAAAATGTATCATCTAACCACTGTAAACTCTCATAGTGGAGGGTCCTTGTAAAACGTATCGAACGGTAGTAAAATAATATTGGTGAAAAAATAGGAAATGGTAATTCAAGATGGATAAGGGATGTCGTGCGCTTGCAAAAACTAAGCGGGTAGCAATTTGTTCTGTTATTAACATACTCGTAATTTCATGTCTTCGAAAGTGAAACTTGGAACTTTTAGTTGATGCATCACGACTGTCCTACCTTTCTTGATATCAGATCAAACCATAAGCAACTGGTGCGGAATCCAAAGTGGGATAGATACCTCAATTGATTTAGTTTTAGTTCATGTTCCTCTAAAAGTCATAGATCGTGAGTGAGTGGCGCAGTTTGACACTTTTAGGAGCTGACAATAAAAGCTAACGAATATCAATTTTGGTCAGTTGATGTCATCAATAAAAATGTTGTCTCATGTTAATAATGTCAACACGCAGTTTTCATCAGCAGGACTCATTTATGGATTTGCACATTATGATGACCAATTTCATGCAGGTCTACACAAATAAGCCTTCTAGCAGTAGTAAATTAACATTGGGTTATAAACTTCAATTTACTCATCAAACAAGCAACGTTGATGACAGATGGAAGGATGAATTAATTATTCGTTTCGATGAGTTCTGAGTTGAAAGCACCTTTGAGTCTTTCTCACTTTACTCCTTTTTTAGCTCATAAAGTTGAGACGACTCTTCCTTCTTTAACCAGAAGTGACATCGAGTTGAGTCATCCTAAGTCGTCCTAGTCCTAATTTCATGTCGACATAATGATAATGTTAAATTATGCATCGGTTTCTGATGAGTCCGACAAATAATATGTTTTTTAAACGCATTGTATGTGTACATGATTTTGAATACTACTGTACGAGTTGAGTTGCATAACCTCGTTTCAATGGAATAGTTGGAACAATTGCGTCAAAAATCTTAATGGTCTCTCCTTTAATGACTTGATTATGCTCAAACTATACGTTTTTGTGGAAATGTTTGTCGTGCACTACAAAGAGCAACGTGATATAGTCTCAATTACTATAACCTATACAATTACAATAATTGCAACTTTTGTGAGGTTTATTTTAGTTTTAACTACAAGGTGAAGATGACATGACGAATGGTGATAGTAGGATGATGATGACAGAGATTGCATATAGTGAACTATGGATTAAGACCATGGTATAATGATACACCCCTCACACACGTCTGAATTTCACCAATTCAATGCGAATCGTTTTGGCAATTCCAATTCATGTTTGCAGAATGAGCAATAAAGCAAAGGTCACCGAATTGGTAACGTGAAAATAGGCTAAATTAAGTTCGAATGTGGATTCTTTTTATAGCATCTTTTGTATGAGGCTGAAGAAGCATGCGTGTATGGAAGATTGAACTTTGAAGCCATTGTGAGTATAAAATTGCAATTTGAAGACCATACATCCAAATTAAGTAAGTATTGTGCGCCACAATAAAAAAGTCTCCCAATTCTAAGGCTTTCTGTGAATTTAAATTTTATATTGCTTTGCTTAGACTATGCTAATGCTGTGTCTGTGCGTCTGTCATACCTCTGCAAAGACCTAGGGAAACTATCATTCATTTTTTAGAGTTTAGAGAAGTTCGAACATTTTATTCCCTTGTCCAAGGATTGAATATTGAAGTCATTAAACATGTGACACGTCTGTTGAAACTGGATAGATAGAACTACCAATTTCAACACTTCACAAACAATTCTTTAGATTGGTTTATTTTAGATCAAAAAAGGAAAATTGCGACCAAATGAAAATAAAAAAGGAAATAGATAATGCTTGATAATGGAAATAGTGATGGTGGAGGATAAAGTAATTTAAATATTCATTAATCAATTCAATGTCATAATTTGATCTTATCATTTCATAAAGTCATCTTCCTCTCACCCCACCCTTCTCTGCCCTCAAGCGTGACTCCTGTTAGATGTACTGTAACATGTAGTTTGAGACGATCAACATCACCCTCTTTGAAATAGCTTTTAATTCGTGTTTAATGGCAGCAAGGAATACAGTTTTATCCCTTGATGGTCCTTATAGATGTAAGATTTCGAGCTTTGGGACAACGTAACGCATTGATCAAAAGCTTCAAAAAGTTCTTACAGGCCATCTCAGTATCTTGAATTTCACATTAGTTCAGAAGCAAAATATTTCCTTGGCCGATGTTCCTGATTATTGCTCAATTTACCAATTATGCTATCTAAACACTTTGGCAGCTGAACTTTGTGCATTAAAAGAAAATTGACATTCTAATACAACATGAAGTAATAATGAACGCTAGTAATAGTGAATATAAAAAAAAAATTGCTCACGTAATCATGTAAGTGACACTGATTTTCTTTTCACCTGTCGCAACTACTATTGGCACTACAAGACTTGGCAGAAACTAGACAAGATAATGACATTGCTCTGTAGAGTTCAGCATAATGATTTACATTATTTTGTAATTTCTGAAAACTGCCATCACCATTAAAATAATAGTCCTTGTTTTATTATTCATTCATTTATGATTATACGGTTTGTTTGTTTGTTTGTCATAAAAATGGTGTTTGTCTCCATCAATTTACGTTTTGAACGATTAAATTATTCATACCGTCCTTCGTTTGTCATGAACTTGGGGAAATTGAGACTGGAGAATACATTTTTCTTGGATCATTTCCTGCACATTCTCCTTGAACAACTGCAGCAACTTTTCTCTTCAACAATTGAAAGTTGTGCTTGATTCATTGCAATTCAATGATTTAATGTAATTATTTAATTCGCTTATCTGATACAACAGTATGATCTATAATTTTAAAGGATTTTTGCATGTAATTTGAAGATAATTTAAAAATTTTACAAGTTGTTTCATAGATAACCAGCGTCGTCTCAGTGTGTGTTGCACGAGTGAATTGTGTTTGTCTAGGTAAGTGTGTTATATGAATAATGCATCAGACAAAAGATGAAATGATAAGTTTTCAACGCCAAGAACAATTTTCAAATGGATACATTCATTCACTGTCGTTGGAATTTTTGCATATCGTAACACACCATATCACTTCGACGATAAAAAAGTAGGCATGTATGACCGATGAAGAGGAAATGAGAAAATGAGAAGAAACAATTTTGACAATCATTCACATACTCCGACCACCATTGTTCACCTTGCCCTGGAAAGGTGACGATGCTCATTCCCCATGAAGATATAAGGGTTGATAAAAAAGAGAAAATGCAAAGAGGTGAAGCTCTACGATTGTGATCTTCTTCATATAAATTACACAAAGTTGTCAGCTCAATTTTTACGTTTTCATATTAATATTTCATATCACGACCACGACTTTGCACTTGTATGTCATACTGTCACTTACTCGATTTAGAGCACCTTGGATCTAGTAATATCTAAATCAATTTCATGTTCCAGTTAAGAATGTTTAATAATAAAAAACAGAACTTCAACATCTTTCATTACACCATTTAATTCATTCAATCTGCTGTCTGTTAAACATTTGGCGTGATCAATCTTGGTTACGCTTAAGATCCCATTCTTTCATTATCATCACTCCTGTGGAGCAAGTTCAATAACAATGCGATTGAGAAATACTATAAGTTTATTCAAAAAGCTTTAAAACTTTCATTGACAGAAATACTGACTGATACAACATTGAATTCTGATTACATAACTTCCAAAAAATATATTTATTCCACTCCAATGCCAAACTGCCTCGACAATTAAGGCAGTGAATGACCACCTACTGGGAAACAGAAGCTTCATCTCTAGACTCTCACAACAACAATGGTAGATGCTTAAAGGAGGCTAGGAGTGTGAACAACGTGAAAAGTTCTAATAAAATTCGTGACATAGTGCTGAAACGCAGAGGTTAGAAATACTGACGATGATAATGGTTTTTTACCTATCTTCAAATTGGCACTCAAACTATTGCATTGTTTAAAGACCATAGGTTAGGAGGGGAAAAAACGATGCAAGTGAGTGAAATGATAAATTAGCAAAACAGTTTAACCCTTCGGGTCAATGGTTACTTGTAAAGGGACTCATCTGTAAAGAATTTAATTACAACAGACACAAATGAATTACAATTTTCTGAACATTTCGTCACACTCTATCTCAAATTTGTATCTCCGCTCCGTTCAAATTGCGAAAATAGGAAGGTCAATGAAACCATTTTGGACTTACACTTGGTCAACTAATAATGGCATGTCTAGTCTAGTAGGTTGCATCTTGTAATCTTTGTGTGACAAATGTCTCATTCAAAATTATTTGGCTTCTACGAATACCCCTAGAGTGCTCATCATCTTTGAAATATCAGTGAAGATCATAACCTTAATGGCACAGGTCATAAGTTTCCTAACGTGGACATGTTTGACCACTGGTGGGCATATGACTTCTACGTTATCACCTGTCGCGTTATTGACAATTAGCGTCATTACTCCTTTCCGAATCACTTGTCGTCAGAAGATTTTGCAGACAGATTATCCCCTGTGATTGTTTAAGTCTGTCATAAACCATAAACATTCAAGTACAATAAATTGTAATCAGTCAGGATGGGGCAATGCGACATATCTATCTACTTGTTGTAATTGCTGCCCATTTGGTCACACAGATTTGGAGTCTTCTTCTTCAATGTCATTTTGTCATAATGCATGCACTGTTGAGCAAGCATGGCTGGCAAACGTAACAAGAATTGACAGTGATTAATAAATTAAGACGCAAGAGCAATGATGCGTAGAAAGACAAATTTCGTTTGCATAATGTGACACTCTCATCGTTACAACACAAACCTTTTTGGCTCAAAAATTAACAACAGGTAGTCGATACGCAGGCATGCTGTCAGGTGCAGGCGCATCCCAATTTGATCGAGTTTTGATGTGACAGATTAAACAAAGTTGCTTTGATTAATTAACACGTGTATTTCATCATTAAGTGGATTTAACTAGTGTTGAAGAGAGCTAGGAAATTATGGGGAATTTTCTTATGATTTTTTTTCTTTAAAAGTCTCCTCTCTTCACGTTAAGAGAGCGAATACCTCTGGAGGGTTAGACGAAGAGGGGCACATTGAGACAAAAAATATGAATACTTAGAAAGGATTAATTATAAAGAATGCATATGCATGCAATCACAATTCTATTCGAGTGTCACATAAAATAGCATAGTTTATTAATGAATCGTTTCAGTCGGAAATACAGAATGAAGGAATTACGACTGTATCGGCTCAATAAATTGGTAACGCATTTGAATGAAGAAGATATTAAGATTATTATGCAACACGTGAGCAGGCAATGAATGAAATGAATTCGCAACTTCGTTGTATCCGAATTTAATCACATTTTCACATTATTACTTGACTATCTATTTGGCTTCACTCATCATTGGTAATAAGGAAAGACTCATCATCACACTCGAAATCGAATTGTCAATAAGAGAACCCCAATAATAACACACTCAAGTTCTTTTTGCAATCTACAAAATACTCAAACTGACCCGAATTACATACATTATTTGTCTTCTGTGTTATTTTGTTCTATTCATTTATTGCTTTGCTTTCATTTTCACTATCAGACCCTTGATAGGACAAATAATATAGTTCTCGAGTCATCATTCTTCTGTGCAAACCATTATGCATGCATAAAATATATTCATTTGACGGACGACACGACATGATTACATGGGATATGTTTAAAAGTGTGCGATATTCCTGGCTGTCATCCTTCTGGCAGATGCAACTAATTAAACTAGGTACCTACGACTGCTAATTAAAGGTAGACAAAGATGCTAAGGAGACTTGTACATGACATGGCTATAGATCTAGACCGTAGCCGTTCACTTCTTCGTTAAAGAAGGCTTCACCCTCGCGGAAGAAGACTTCGACTCGGACTTCATTGTCTTCTTCTTCTTTTCTTTATTGGTCGACGTCTTTCCAGGAGCAGGGACAGGGGTGGAGGGTGGTGTGTTCGGAAAGTCCACGGAATGTTTGCTGCCTGACTCATTGATGAAAATTTCTTCCATTTGATTGATCAACTCGTTCTCAAGCTCTTCCTCCTCATCCTCTTCTCCATCATCTCCTTCCTCTGAGAAAACGCTTCGATGAGAGAAATATGGATACTCTTCCTCCCCCTCTCCCTCCTCATCGTCATCATCGTCATCAAAATTAGTGCAGAGGAGGGGAGGGAGTTGCAAGGGTGGGGGAATTGTTCTTCGAGATGACTTTTTCACGTCAAAATGTTGCTCGCATTCTTTGGGAAGGACTTTCTCGGCTTGGATCCGGAAAAAGTTCTTTAGATATTCCGCACGACGGGCTCCACGGGTGGTGCGAAGCACTCCTTTGACGAAACTTGCATACGGCAGTGCCTGGCATTCACTGATGATGTCTTTGGTGTTTTGAAGGACTGCATCGGCATTTGAAATTGGCTCTTCTGTGACCTCCTCCCCTTCCTCCTGCTGAGGTTTGTCTTCCTCTAATCCTTCGACCAGAATGTCTGCGTCTGACTTGGTAATCAGAATGTCAGGATTCGGAGCAATTTTCCATCGAGCGTCTTGTTTTTCGTAGTTTTGGTAAATCTGATAATTCTGTGCATCATCGGGTTTATTTATGAAAATAAGTTGCACGTAATCGTGTTGGGTGGTGTCTTGGTCCAACGCATCTAATCTTTCTTGAAGGAGATTGGCGTCCATCTCCAAATGCATTTGCTGCGAAAAAAAGAAGAATGAAAATTTGGCAAAAAGGTGAAAAGCATTAAAACGTACCAGGGTTTCTTCATTTAAAATATCTTCTTTCAAGGACGACTGAATTATAGCCTGCTCGGTTTTTCCTTTTACCGTGTGGGAAGAGGCTTCCTTTCTGAAGTGGTCAATGAACCATCGAAGACCATCGAAAGGTCGATCCTGGAGATTGTAATATTCCGATATTGCCGACGTCAACAAAAAATTCACTCCAAATTCTTCCATGCATTCGGAAAATGACCTTTGTTTGAACCTCTAATCCGTCAACGGAAATAATGATTGATATGAGCTATTCTTTTATTTAACTGAAGATTATGATACCCCTACATCAATTGATTCGTCAACATCTTCCTCATCGTCTTCCTCGATATCTTCCAAATCCTCGTCCATTTCCATTTCTTCATCTTCCTCATCGCTAATCTGGTCAGGTTCCCCCTTAACGTTAACCTCGAATAGTGGACTTTCTTTCTCCACTGCTGGACTATTGACTACAGTTTCTTTTGGCATGTCTTTGACAATTACAAAATTGAGGAATGAAGGTATGTATAGTCAACCGTGGTGAGAAGAAGATGTACAGGGTTCAGCCAACGGTTGGGATAAGGATTGGGTTTCGATTACATACTTTCACGAGTTGCTTTGGGGAAGATGAGACGGGATGCAACATAAAGAACTGCTTCGATCTAGCTCCCCATTGACATTCCTTTTATTCTGGAGGAGAGTAAATAACAGAGTGAAAGTGATAAATTTTTATGTTATGGGGAACAATGAATTTCTGTGTTTCTTCAGGCTATTATTTTCTCGGATCTGAATTTCTATTGGGACCTTTCCCATGCATCTGCTCTGTTTTCCTTGGGGGCGCGTTTGACACCTTCTTTTGGCCTTCATTCAGACTTTTACGCTCTCGAGCCATAGCCAACGAAATTTTTGGCTGTTTGAGACTTGATTTTTTTGCAGACACTGGAGCATCTGGAAGTGTTGGAAAGGGCTGTCCGGGAAAGTCTGGTAGAGGTGGAATAACGGGTAATTCATTCAATTTCTTCTTCTTTGGTGGAGATGAGACAGAGAGAACTTCATGAAGAGAATTAGTCTCAGTGGGTGGTTCACTCTCAGACATGAAAATTGGTCGGTTTGCATCAACCATTGGATTAGAAGGGGGTCTCAGATGAGCCGTCGTCGAAGTACGTTCATGGTGTCTGGATGACCTTTTGACGATGCGGTAATGAGTCCTCCTCCTAGTTTCCGGTAGCTTGCCAAGTCTCCTCATTGTCCTTCCTAAAGAATACAGCTAGATACATTTCATAACTAGGCTTTGTGTTAAAAATTATTTATGTCCAAGAAAGAAGTATACTTTGTTTGGGAATCAAGTAGTCCGCATAAATGTGCCTAACAATTCCATACACGATAACGCCCGAGGAAATGAGAAAAAATACGAACATGATGACCCCAGCTATTGCAGGCAACAGTTCCAGAAAGATGAAGTAGGCCGCGGAATTGACTGTGGACAAATTAGAATAATCAACAACAACAAAAGAACTACACTGAGATGACAAAATGACACCTTACCTGGAAAAAGTGAATCCTGGACGGTCCCCAATGGATCGAAGTCTCCAGGAATTCTTCCATCAGGGTATTGAAAGTAATGGGGACCTAATGTCTTCCCTTTGTTACATTCTAAGTTGATCAAATCAGTTGTGGGTAACATTTTATTTTGTATCCAAACTTGGTGAGGGAAAAATGAAAGATAAAGTATGGCCTTTATTATCTTTGGCATGTCTACATTACGATGAATTTTTGACTCTAAAATATTACAATGTCTAGTCTAATTCAGGTCACAGTCTGAGACAATTCCAAGGTAGCATTTCTTTTACATTAGCAATGAATACCTTTGGCATGCAGTCATATTAAAATTAACCGAAGAGAATTTTCCACTCTCCAGCTTGGTCTTACACTCTACCGTAACATTTGCTTTGCATATTTCTTCCTCCTTAATTAAGTTCACGACATCTTCGCACATCCATAAGAAATTCCCTTCTTCTTTTCGCGTTTGAACTGAGGTACTACCAGTCGTTAGAACATTGACTGCTCTAGTGTAGGTGAAGAAATCAAGGAGGACTTGTTCCCAGAGTGGAACCCTTCGTCTCGGATAGCGCTGATAAATGTTCTTTTTGCAATGACCAAAGTCTTCAGGTCTATCTCCAAACCTGACGAGGACAAGTATTCGCTGATGTACTGGGGTCTTAAATTGCAGCAATTTTGTCAGTTCCATGCTGTACTTTAGCTTTCTCTCCTGTTCTTCTGTATCAGTACGGTTTGGTTCGTTTGTGGTATTAACAATGCTGACAACCAGAAAACAATGGAGCAGTTGTCGCTGGATGGCCTGGTTTATGGTTTGATTAACTCTATGATGTAGCTCCTCGAGTGCTTCACTGGACAGGACAACGTCAATGTCATATGGGAGAAAGTCACTGCCGAAATTACTTTTATCGCTAACGTATTGGGCAGCATCTTGGTTATACAGGACGATCTTTGTGCATTCTTTCCTGTCCACTCGTTCAATATTTAACGCTGCGTTTAAAGTAATCCAAAGAGGTCCAGGTTCCATGGTCAGAGTTTTAGTGATAAGAATACAGGATGCCAGAAAAATCAATAGAAATCTTCGTCCAATCGACCACAAAGAAAAGCCACTGGTTCCTAACCCTTGTGACATGATTCACAGGTACCTTCAAGATGACAAAGTTTCAATCGTAAAAATGGACAAAGTATGACAAAATTGAGACGGGTCGTGTTGTATGACTGTGGACTCGTTTTGCGTGAACAACTCCAATAATAATGCTGACTGAATTGGGGCTAAATGAGAACATGACAAATTAACAGAGGCTTCCTGAGGTCGGGTGAGTGAATAGAAGTTGCAAAAAAGTTAGGTAGAAAGAAAGGATAGACGACCCGTCAGTCAAGTAGCACGTTATTCGATCGAAAGGTACATAAAATACAGTCAATAGGACTGGGGAAAGCGTGACAGTCATACTATTAGAGGGAGCGTGGAGGGTGAAAGCCAATGAGGGACCATTAATTCCACTTTCACGCTCTTCAATAATAATAATTAATTCATGCCTTCAAACCTGGGATGGGACAATATGAATGACAAACCCCGTGTTCCCATTTAACGACTCATCCAAATTCGATATGGTATGTCTGCAACTTATTGCTTCAATTCCATTTATGATGATGCTTGCTTGCAAGGCTGTTAGGAAAAGGTAGTATCGATCGCAACTTTCAAAGTGCCTTTCTGTTACTATTTGATATGCGAAGGAAATATTTACATTCTAAACGACGGGAATTCAAAAACAAATCATAAGTTATATATTTTACATCACAAAGAAATGCATGCATGAGTAATTCAATAACTTAGGTATGTAGATAATAAACTGCGAATCACATGAAAAACAAAATTACACTTCCAAATTGATAAACATCTTCGAACTTGAGGATCCAAGAAATGATTCTTCATGTCCACGAATAGACAACATTTCAGAGGGTAACGTTGGTCCAGATTTTTCCTTTCCTACAGGAGCTGCGAGCCAGGCGGAACTGTTGCATTGCTTGCATGCTAAAATAACCAAAAAGAAACAAAGGATTACTGAAATGCCAATAGTATTTACGAGTGTTTATGCAACTTACGACGCTTAGGTAGCCTATCCAACGACATGGTGCGACTCCCACAATCCTTGCATTTGAAGAACCGTTTAGTTGCTTTCACCACTCGAATGGCATGTTGTAATTGTTTGCAAAAGTCAGACTGTCCCAAAGCAACGTATTTACATTGTTTGCACATGACAGCATTAGTCGCAATGGAAAAAGTGTTTAGAAGTTTTGTTTCAACGGCTTCTTTCTTGATGAGGTTGCTGAAGTACTCTTCATGCATTACTTCATTTGTATGTTCCTCATGAGCAGATTTCGTATTTAATATCTTTTTGAAAGCTTCTGAATTAACGTCCAGTTCAGTGCCACCATTGCGGGTCCCTTCACTTTTCCTGCCACCAATCGTTGACGTAGAAGGTTTAGGCTCCAAATGAGACAGAGACTTTCTTTCCTTCGTTGTTGTTGAATTGGGGTCACCCTTCTTAATAGGACCATTCTGTTTAACAAAATCCAATGCTTTTTTCATACTCAGAAGGGTACTTCTTGTCATTGAAACAGGCTCTGCTGCCTTCTTTTTTGCCTCCTCATCATTAGTCCCGGTGACAGTGGAGTATCGCTGTTCATCTCCAAGATACTTCATGAAGTTCAAACTCCCTGCAGTCGGCTTTGTGACGATAAGTGATGCTAATTCAGCACAACACTGAACTTTGGGCTTAGGCCTGGGGTTGTGGTTGTTTACTTTTTCTAACACTTTTCCATCTTTCTTCCCTTCTTTTTCTGGCTTTGACTTCTCGCCCTTCACAGGACTGGCGAGGACTGCCAATAATGCCCTGTCCTTTTCAGTCAAATGTCGAGTCTTGGAAGGATCTAAATCAAGGGAGATTGATGATACTTCACTCTTGCTCTGAGGAAGCGACGGGAAAAACTGGCTTGTGTCCCTTTCAAACGAAACACTCTTATTGTTATCATTGTAATTAGAGGAAACGGATCGTTTAAACACGCTGCACATACTGGACCCTTGCAGTTCCAATCGATTTGAACCACCAAATGACTGATCTGGCTTTGCGAGGTTGGTGCGTTTTTCGTTAGCTTTCAAAGCTGCATTGCCAAAAAAGGATTTCGGGTTGAAGGCACTTGGATTTCCAAAATTAACAGTGGTAACTCCTTCTTTGCTCGATGCTGACGGTGGGGGGTTATCAAAGAGGTTTCTCTGAGCATTTCTCGGACGCTTGTTGTTATTGTTGGAGCCTCCTTTCAGGTTCAAAGTCAGTTTCTTTAATTCCGATGAAGCGTGATGAATGCAAGTGCAGCATTCCCAGTTATTAACGACCATTGTGCAATCTTTGCCATCCTTCCGTTTCGACTGACAGAATCCAAAATCCTTTGCCACTCCAATAAGCCGAATTTGACTGGAAGTGTTTACGGAAAATTTGATAGACGCTCCCCCACCTCCACCGTTGTCTTTTCTCACGTCATCAAGCACACTGGGAGTGGTGATATCGATTAAGGATCCCACATGCACAAGGGACAGTTCTGGGGCATTTGCTGCCGATGAGAAAAGGAAGATAGTCCACGACTTATTGAGATCCTTGAGATCATTAATTTCCCACACGCTATACTCGTTCCCTTTAGCGCTTTTACGAGTGCCAGGTTGTTTTCTTGAGACGATCCCACTTGTCCAGAAGTTCTTCACGCCTTTACCCTTCGTACGGTACCACAGAGAAAAGTTGAGTAGGGCAACGTACTGCAGGCCGAAATTTCTTTGCTTCAAAACCTCGTTCAAGTCACTCCCAGGTTCGTGATAAATAGAAATTGAGGACCTGAAGAGGCGAAGACGACTATGAAAGTCAGTAATCAGGTTACTTGTATCCATCCCTTTCATCACTGGACCCTCAAGATTGGCTTTAATGGACGCTGGTTGTACAGGCTTTGAACCGAGTTGACAAAGGACGCTGCTGGTGGACGCTTGGACTTTGCTTGAGGCATGTTCGTCTCCTGTCTTTGCTTTCTTCTTTTTTGGCGAAGGGCTACCAAAAAGATCCTCATACATCAAGTCATCCAATTTCTTCTTGCGTGGGGTGACGACCACAGTTGCACTCTGCTCATTAGACCCCTCATCTGTGTCACCATTCTCGAGGAGGTCCAAGAAGTCGTCCAAGTTGTCAAAGTCTCTGTCCTCCTCGCTGCCCATTTTTCCAAACTTCCTATGGAGGAGGAACCAGAAAAGTAAGATCTTTGTTAAACACTCTTGTATGCAAATATTACCTGGAACCCTTTGTGAAATCTCTGATGATAAGCAGTAGACACGGCGCTTACTCGACTCCTTCCCTTCTCTTACTCGACTTATCCTCTATTTTTCAACAAGAATGTCAGTCAAACCACAATGAACATTTCATTCAACCAGAAAATGAGTACAAATTATTCCACACTTACCCAGTCAAAAGTCACTTCTTCACATATGCCAGCAGTTATCAAAAAAGCCCTTGTTTTTTTTTGTTCAGAAAGGTGACCAGCATTCCCTCCGCTTCAACCCGCTTCCCGGCTGAAGTTTCTGCTTTTTTGTATCATTCATCCCAGTCATCATCATCGCACGTGGGAAAAGCAGCTGATGCTACTAAAACTTTGACAAAAACAAAAGACACAGGATTTCGAAAATTAAGAGGACTTGGAGATGGGGAAAATTAAAGCCAAGCAGCCGAAAGGAGTTGGAGTGGAGAAGGGGAAGGGGTTCAAGCAGTCGATGAGGTTGGAACATGCCAAGTTTGGCCAGCACTTGCTGAAGAACCCCATGATTGTGGATGGCATGGTGGACAGGGCTGCGATTCGTCCAACAGACACTGTCTTGGAAGTAAGTCTATCAGCAATCCTTTCTAGGGTGTATTTTTATGTTTGTCTTGCTTCCTTCCTAGATTGGTCCAGGTACTGGAAATCTGACGGTCAAGTTGCTTCCCAAGGCGAAGAAGGTCATTGCGTTTGAGGTGGATCAGAGGATGGTGGCTGAAGTCATCAAACGATCCAGAAATATAGGGATGGAGAAGAAGTTGGAAGTGATTGTCGGGGATGTTTGTAAAACTGGAGACCTTCCCCCATTTGACATTTGTGTTGCCAATATCCCGTACCAGATCAGCTCCCCTCTTGTTTTTAAACTGCTTTTGCACAGGTATTTGGTCACTACTGCATTAGGTAAAACATTCATTCATTTTGTCCCTTCTTCCAGACCTGCCTTTCGTTGTGCTATTTTAATGGTCCAAAGGGAGTTTGCACAGCGCCTGGTGGCTCAGCCCGGAGATAAATTATATTGCAGATTGACCATTAACACACAACTTCTGTCCAGAGTGGAACATCTCATAAAGGTAACATAAGAAAGCAACGATGCTACAAAAGAATATCCAATAATTCACTATTTTCCTTTGCACACAGGTTGGGAAAAACAACTTCCGTCCTCCTCCCAAGGTCGACTCCTCCGTGATAAGAATAGAACCCAGAGTCCCCCCTCCCCCAATCAACTTCAGAGAGTGGGATGCACTCACAAGAATAGCATTCTCCAGGAAGAACAAAACCCTCCTTGCCAATTTCAAATCAACACCGGTTATGTCCAGTTTAACCAAAAACTACGCTGCCACTATTGTATCCAACGCTAGTGTCAAATCCAAAGGAAGTAGTGGGGCAAACGATGTGACGACAGGGATGGCAAAGGACTTTAAAGAACTGACGAATTTGGTGATGGAGAAAGTGGAAAAGGTATTGAGCAATGGCTATGGGGCAAAGAGAGCACGGTCTTTAGACGTTGACGATTTTATAAAACTTTTAGTCGAGTTTAATAAAGAAGACATACATTTCGCTTGAAACACCGTGTTCCCTGATCCCTTCAAGGGTCTTTTCTTTCATAATGCATTCTTTGATGAGTCTACATCTTGAGACATTGCCAATCCAACCGAGCAAACCTGAAAGCGGGAAACACATTCGTGGATTGTTTTCTTTTCTCGTCTGACTTTTGGTTGATGAAGTTCAAAAAGACTTGTCTGTCGAAATTGGACAAACAAGAACGGGTCCTGACCCAAGTGACCAGTTAAACAGTACAAAATGGTGGACATTTACGTAGAAATCCTTGCGACGTCCCTCCCGGTTTTGAAGGAAAAGTTGAGGTTCAAAGTGAAGACCTGGTGGACACGAGTGGATGTCGAGGATGGAAAGACACATGTCCACATGCCTCCCCTTGAAATGTCACAGGATGCCTACGAGCTTGCGGGAAAGAAGACGTCAGTGTTCTTAGAAGTTTGGTACAAAGAAGATGAAGGAGACACAACAACATCCAACGTTCCTCCTTCGATCTTGGACCCTTATGATAACAACGATGCCGATGGGAATGGAACACTAAGATTTCTTGGACTCGTAAGCCAGAGTGTGAACCATCAACTGGCCAATCCATCGTCTAATCCTACTCTAGAGGTTTGAACAATTAATCCCTGTTGTTGAGCTTTGTTATTTATGATTTTCTTTGCTTACAGTGGCTGCCGGTCGAAGACCCCATACAGAACCTTAAACAAGGACGAGTCTTACTCTCTATCGATGCAAGGTTTGTACCCTTATCGTCAACCCTCAGATCCACTGCTGGACGACAGTCAAACAGTCACAGACACGAAGTCCTACCGAGCCCCTTGTCGTCTTACTTTAGAAATATGGACGTTGCGAACGTCAGTTCGCCACTGTCAAACGCCGTAGAATTCGACGATGGAGCAGAAGAAAGGACAAAAGGCATGACTGATGCAAGACGGAGACAGTCCAACGGTGGAGGTGGGTTAGCCAGTGCAAAGGACTTGGTGGTGTCACTTCAGAATCACAATCGGCACGGTGACTCATTGAGATGGGGTCCCATCCCACCATCGCCTGACGTTTCTGTAATCGATGGAGGCACAGATGAGGAAGACGACCGAATGGTAATTAGCGATAGCGAAGTGCACACGAAAACAATATCTGAGTTTACGAATACACAGACTGAAGATAGAAACTGGACACCAACACCATCGTCTATCTCTCAAACCCAGTCTCCCATGTTCTCCCTGGCATCTGCAAAAGCAAGAGTGGCTGTCATAAGAAGACACGAACAGGAAGAAGCGGAAAGGAGTAGGATGACAAATGGTCAAGTGGAGGATGATATAGAACTGAATGATATGATTGCCTTTTTGAATGAACCTAAAACTACGGCCGTAAGCAACCCACCTTGTAATCATCAAAAGCTTGACGAGAACATACAAACACTGGAGGGCATACAGTCAGATCTCAAGAGATTATCGAGTACTTACTCACCATGTGGAAGGTCAGGAAAGGAAGGTGTGAAAACTATTCCTCATCATACTCAGAAACAAAAGGAAGTGAACAATGGCGGAATTCTTAAAAAGCCACCAGAACACCCTCCGCATCCACCCACTCCCATTACAAAATCCAAAGTCATTCCAGATTTAACTGTCGTTGGTCGAGGATTGTCACCCAAACTTCCTCATGCTCAGCCTGATAAACTTCACTCCAAACCTCCAATACCCCCACCTACTTTACAGTCCACCACAATCTCTTCTGCCGGTCGTGAAAAAGGAAACCAGCAAGATTTCAGGAGAGGGGCCACACCTAATGTACAGTCCTCCACAATCATGCCCCCACCCTATTTACAGTCTACAACAATCTCTTCTGCAGATCGCGAAAGGGGAAAACCGGAAGAATTCAGAAGAGAAGGCCGACCATCCATGCCCCCACCTACTTTGGAATCCACCACAATCTCTTCTGCAGATCGCGATGAAGAATTCAGAAGACTCATTGCCGCACGTAATTTACAACAGTCTACAATCATGCCCCCACCCAGGTTACAGTCCACCACAATCTCTTCCGCAGGTCGCAAAGAAAGAGAAAAACCAGAAGAATTCAGAAGGGAAGACAGAACAAATATGATGGAGGACCACAGTGTACTACATTTTCCAATAAGCCAAAAATGTGCAGCAAAGTTTTCATGTACCTGATTCATTCATTCACATACTTCTTCATTCCAAAAACGTCGTCACAAATACTTCTACAACCAAATGCCACTTTCACGCTTATTATATTTTAAAATTCCGCTACCTTCATTGGTAGTTCAGTTCTCACAGAAAGCTTCACTTTCATGAATTTCAGCTTTAATTTTATCAATGATATTTGTGCAATTCAACTGTAAAGCTTCAACTGTGTTCTAAAAAAACCATGTATATTTTCATGTGTACACATACCTACATATACATTTGGATAAAATCTGATCATTTTGATCTCGTCTTGATAAGTAATGAAATGGAGAAAGTTTGCATTCTCTTAGTTGCATCTCAAGCCAAGTTTGGACTTCTTTGTTCGAGTCACGTACACTTCTATTGCGCAGCTGATTTTGTTTACCACATTTTTTGCGACTCAAAGAAAAACATCCTCCACAAGGTTTTTGTTTTCAAAAATGTGACGATATCCTTTTAGGCTGTAGTTTTATACGCATTTCCACAATACGAGTAGGAAAGGAAGGACTTATCGTTGGTTTCAAATATAGTCAAGGTTTAAAAAGACAATGAGTTCCTATTCAGCTTGGAGACTGTTTCTCCGATTGGAGAAACCTGGTAAACTTCCCTTTTATGGCCGTGTTGGAATTACCTCTACTTCATCCGCATTTGAGAGAGGTCAAGGTGTCATGAGGGACCACGAGAATGAGAAAATGAAGAGGAGTTCCATAGGCTTTAATAACAACCTACAGCCTTTCATCATTCGTCCCATTATGTAAGCACTTTTCTCTTACTCCTTTGCAATGTCAAGAACTACCTAAATAACTTTCTTTTCTCTTTGCACAGGCGAAGCTATTCGACAGCCGCGACTTTAAAGGACGTTATGAAGGACGACGCTGCAACGCGAGGAGAGCTGGCCAAGAAGAAGCCAAAGACATTGGAGACACCCAAAATATTGCTTATGTCAGAAACGAACACGCTTTCCGTAGTCACATTAGACGAAGCTCATAAAATGGCTGTGAAGAAGCGACTCCATTTGGTGGAAGTTCATGGGGAAAGTGCTATTCACTTATCAAAAGACAAGAAAGTTTATAAGTTAATTAAAGATTTGGAGTTTGTTGAAGATAAAGAAGTAACTTTAAAAGGTTAGTCTATCAGTCAGACAAATGACATCAAAGCTAAAGTTCTGTACATTTTGTAGATCCTAAGGACAGAGAAGTAAAGAAAGAAAAGGAGTTGAAGACAGTCATTCTACGAAGCAAGGCAGCGGATAACGACGTTCTGTCAAAAGTTAAGCAAATGGTCAAATGGATAGAAAAAGGGCATCCGATTAGAGTGATGATTGGACAAGAGGGTGACAAGGGGAATAGCGTAAGTCATTTTTCTGATCAACTTTCATCTTGTTCATAAATACACATTAATTGTTCCCTGTAGGACCACGTTTACCACCTTATTGAAAGTAATATGAAGGAGAGTGGAGCTAGATTTCTACAGAAAGTGAAGAAAGGAGACCAAATTCGCTTCCAAGTCACACCACCTAAGGAAGGTCAACCTGTAAAAGTGCCACCCCAACCTCATCACGGGAAAACTACCAGTCCCAGACCTGCTGATTCAACTAGTAATAATAGCAATAAGACTGTATCGAATCAGGGCAATGTCGAAATAAAATAAAATAGCATCGTTAGTTATTAAATCCCCGTAAAAAAGTGAGATTATCGATGTTTTGGCATAACACCTTCGGAAACCCTATGAAAAGAAGCAGTGCAAAGATTCGAGTGACTCGAGTCAACTCGCTCCAGCAGGAATGCAAAGCAGCTGCTTGTACACCTGATCTAACTTTATTGCTGCTGCAAGAAGGTAAGTTGAAAATCAATACTTGTCATCAGTGAAAGTCCTTAATGTTTTCTTTAATGTAATAAAATTGCAGGAAGGAGACCGTTTCACAAGGACCTGAAGACTCCTTCAGTTTTTGCATTATTGTGTTATCGTCATCGAATCACCTTAATCGTATAACCAATGTTTCATGTACGGCAGACTTGGCTGAATGTCAGACTGGTTCTCAAAACTGCGTCTGGAACTTATGGGACTACTTCGACAGTAAGTCATTCATATTCATATTCAAATTGTGATGTGAATGCATCGCTTTTGCCAGCCAAGCTTACATTTTGCATTGCAATCTAAATGATAGGCACTACATTTCCTTCCTACTGCTTTTCAAAGACTTCAAATTGGCCTATTTGATCATTAGTCGAGACATTATCCAATTTTCAATACAGGCTACCACGTATTTTGCGATGAAGGAATAACCAATGGATTTTAGGCACTTGCAGCAAAAAGCACAGGGTGGGGCACTGTGAGATTCACATATTTATGACTTTAATTTTTTTACAATAATTAACTTCATAAGGATGTTACACAACGAGTAGAATTTTGGTCAAGTTGAGGCGTATCGACTGACCCCTTGTAACTATTTGGGTGCATGATGAGATGAGGGATACTCACTTGCATAGCCTTGGCTCTATCAACAATTATTAATTTTCGTTTGGTGGCAGTCCTAGACCTACAATTTTTTCATTCTAACTAACTGGTAAACAATTATTATGAAGTTTGCATCCTTATAAAATTATTTGATAAGGTTGAATGTATTTGAGGTTTTACTACATAACTGACAAAACTAGTTCGATCATCAATACGCATATTGACGGAAAACATTTAGAAAAACTGTAGATATTGACTAATAGGGGCACTATGAGACATGGGTGTCCAAATGTTATCAAATTGTTCGTATGGTTGCCTGTACATGCATCAGAAACGTGACGATTTTCTGGCGACCAAATCATATGCACAACATTACATAAATTGAGGCGATGGTTCGAGTGCAAAATACCTAAAATAAAATGCTTTTTTTGATTTGATACTCGGATTCATGTGGTGTCACCACACCTAGAATCTGATGTTGAGGCAAGTCGTGGAAGTGATATCATTGTCAACGTTGTATGGTTCGACCACAAACTGAAGTTCACGTCACACAGCAAATAGATAATATTGCTAATCATTGTCATTTGTACATTTTTGTAAGCTTTATGACTCTGCATTCATAGTGGACATTTTTTGTACGTGTTAGATAATTCTGTTAGGAAGTCAAAGACACTGTCGTAGGTAGCCGTAGCTGCTTAAAGCTTACTAGTGTAACAAAGCAAGAAAAGACGCCACGGCGAAACCCAATTCAATTACTAACAATAGTTGCCTTCGTTCTGTTTGTGTTTAAGAAAGTTAGCTTGCTCCATACTGTCTGTAAAGGATAATTGATAAAGTACGTCATCAGAGAAACCTGTCATGTAATCAATTCGCATGATTATTCACACTCGAAGCACTCAACTCAGTGAATTTCCCAAATTGGTTGGGAGACAGTTAGTTAGGCCTAGGCATTGGACCAGAGATCACTGTGGTCATTGGAAGTCGTAGTTAGATTTGCTTTCATTATTGCTTCTTGCTACTTTGGTGTGGGTGCATTGATTAACGCCAAACGATCATGGTCCGCGTTGTCTGTGATGAACAAAGGTCTGAGACTGAATGGGATTTCGTATGGGAAAAGTTGCAGCTAGCCCCGCTTCGATACTTCCACACACCGACCTTTCCTCAGAAAGTCAGGATTGTGGAAGTGGGGCCTAGGGATGGTCTGCAGAATGAGCCAACCCTTGTTCCGACCTCTGCTAAGATTGAGTTCATCAACAGGCTTTCGGAAACTGGGCTTCAAACCATCGAGGTGACAAGGTGAGTTTGGATTTGTTTTGCATATAATGATGTAATAATAATTGACCTGTGTAAATTCCAGCTTTGTTTCTCCAAAATGGATACCGCAAATGGGTGATCACAACGAAGTGTACAGCACAATTATAAAGAAGTCAGGAGTCAGCTACCCAGTTTTAGTGCCTAACGTTAAAGGATTACAGTCGGCAGTACGTAATTTTCATAAACTTGTGATACAAACATGTAACTTTGTTTCCTTAAGGTGAAGGTGAATGCGAAAGAGATTGCTATTTTCGGTGCCGCTTCGGAAACCTTTAGCAAAAGAAACATCAACTGTTCCATAGCCGAGTCATTACAAAGGTTTCAAGAGGTATTTGTTGCAAAATAGTTCCACAAGACTAGAGTTGAGTTAACCATTATTTGAATGCTCTATATTAGGTGGTGAACGAAGCTAAGAAAGAGAACATTAAGATTCGAGGCTACATTTCATGTGTCTGTGGGTGTCCATATGAAGGAGACGTTGCACCGTCCACTGTGGCCAAACTTGCAAAGGAAATGTACGACATGGGATGCTACGAAATATCTTTAGGCGACACTATTGGAGTTGGAACCCCTGGGTAAGAGATTAAATTATGTTATTGTTGCATGAAAATGTTTAACAAATTCAAATTCTATGTAGGTCTATGCGAATAATGCTGGAAGAGGTTTTAAAAGTCCTCCCTTCAAAAGTTGTAGCCGTTCACTGCCATGATACCTATGGACAGGCTCTTGTCAACATTATCACAGCGTTGGAGGTATTTACAGTGCCCTATCACAATCACCTACTTATACTTTATGCTGAACTATGTTTCTGTTTGTAGATGGGAATAACCGTAGTGGATTCTTCCGTGGCTGGCTTAGGAGGATGTCCCTACGCCAAAGGTGCTAGTGGGAACGTTGCAACCGAAGACGTCGTTTACATGCTCCATGGAATGCAGATTGACACTGGAATTGATCTCAGGAAACTATTGTCCGCGTCTGAATTTATATGCAAAGTACTGAATCGACCAACAAACTCCAAAGCAGGGCTGGCTCTTGCACATCAGAAGAAATGTTCAATTCCTAAAGTTCTTTAAGATCTGACAAAGTATAACATGACATAGGCGGATCATCATGACCTTAGGACTTATATTCTCGAATGACTTACTTTTTGTTATTTCTTCTTTTAATCGTAAAATGTGAAATAAAGACAAATAATATTTTCTGATAACTTTGATGATAAGCATGTTTGTCTCTTTGTTCATGATGTCGCACCTTGCCCCAGATGGACTTTTGCAGCGAGTGAGCGACTTTTGCAAACGAGAGCACATTGCACTGCCACCACCACGCCGACGGCATGTTCTCTTGAGTCTAGTAGTAAAGTAAAGCAAAGGCATTCATCAGCTTGTGTCGTGTGGACGTGTGTCAATTTTTGTTAGACTAAAATTTCTAAAATTTAGGGCTTTCCCTTCATCCCAATCGCGTGAAAATTTGTGTTTGTTCTCTTCGGAGCTAAGGCCTTGTGCGACTACACAAAACAAATCAAATCCGTTCATTCCTTTTTCTACGATCCGAACCTAAAAAGTTTTGAAAAATGGCCAGCAACGCTGAACTCGCTTGTGTCTACGCATCTCTCATCTTGGCGGATGATGACGTTGCCATTACCGTAAGGACCTTCGTCATATCATATCCATGCCCATGTCACTTACCAAAGTGTGTCTTTTCATTGTAGGGTGAGAAGATTGGGACCATCTTGAAGGCGGCGGGAGTGGAAGTGGAGCCGTACTGGCCTGGTCTCTTCGCCAAGGCCCTGGAAGGGGTGGAGGTGAAGACCCTCATTACCAACATCGGGTCCGGAGTCGGGGCTGCCCCGGCAGCTGCAGCTGCTCCAGTCGCGGCTGCACCGGATGCGGGTGGAGACAAGGGTGGAAAGGCCAAGAAGGACGATCCACCATCGGAGGAGGAGGATGACGACATGGGTTTCGGTAAGTTCGAATCTTATATTTCTGGAATTAAGGATTTGGACAATCGAACTAATCCTTATTTTCCTTGTTTTTCCACAGGTCTCTTCGACTAAATTCAGAAGACGACGAAGGAATATTTTTTATCAATATTCAGAAAAGATGAATGAATAAAAAGAGAAAGATAAAATAACCGTGCTGACTCAACCTTCTTTTCATCACCATCTTTTATCTATAGTCGTCGTTCAAGGATTACATTGTTAACGCTATATCTCACCCTGCATAAATTCATCCTAGCGATTGTCATTAAAAACTCGGGACGCTCAGACCTTTCATAAATAGGGCTACGCTACTTTCAACGATACATCTACATGCTAAACGAGAGACTATATCAATAGAATTCGATAAGAACAGTGCGCATATCTTCTTTTTCCTTTCCAAAGGAAATACTTCTTTATTAGCCCTTTAGTATCCAATGCATAACGATAAATTGTTGCAATAAATGAAAAAAAGCATAAGGACAACAATAGTTATTTCTTCTTGGTGGCCTTCTCAGCGGCTTTCGTGACTTTCCCAGTAGAGGCGTCCTTGAAGTTAACGGACTTGATGACACCCACAGCGACAGTTTGTCTCATGTCACGCACAGCGAAACGACCCAGAGGGGGGAAGTCGGTGAAAGCTTCAACGCACATGGGCTTGGTTGGGACGAGGGTCACAATGGCAGCGTCGCCAGACTTGATGGCCTACAAACAAACAAATGAACCCAATGAATACTCCTTCTCCCAAATAAAATCACGTATTCATTCCTCACCTTGGGGTTCTCTTCGGTAGTTTTGCCGGTACGACGGTCGCACTTTTCCTTAATTTCCTGAAATTTACACGCAATGTGTGCGGTGTGACAGTCGAGCACAGGACAATATCCGTTGGCGATTTGTCCAGGATGATTAAGCACGATGACTTGTGCTGAGAAGTCGGCAGCACCCTTGGGAGGGTTGCTCTTGGAATCTCCAGCCACATACCCTCTTCTCAACTCCTTCACGGACACGTTCTTCACGTTGAAGCCAACATTGTCCCCTGGTCCTGCCTCCAACAGGGCCTCGTGGTGCATTTCAACAGACTTAACTTCAGTGGTCAGACCAGCAGGGGCGAAGGTGACGACCATTCCAGGCTTGATCACTCCAGTCTCCACTCTTCCCACGGGCACCGTTCCAATACCACCAATCTTGTACACGTCTTGCAGAGGAAGACGAAGAGCCTTGTCAGTTGGCCTGCAATTCAAATCAAATCAATTTCAACTTCTATACTAATACTAGAAAAACTATTATGCAATTAGAAACAAGGGTAGGTAAACGCACCTAGATGGGGGAAGAATGGCATCCAGAGCCTCAATCAAACACTTTCCTTCTCCGTTGGCCTCCTTCCTCTCCACCTTCCACCCCTTGAACCACGGCATCTTGTCGGAAGGCTCCAACATGTTGTCTCCGTTCCATCCTGAGATTGGAACGAAAGCGACCGCCGCTGGGTTGTACCCAATCTTCTTGATGTAGGAGCTCACCTCCTTCTTGATTTCCTCGAAACGAGCCTCAGAGTATGGGGGCTCCGTGGAGTCCATCTTGTTCACTCCCACAATCAGCTGCTTCACTCCAAGGGTGTAGGCGAGCAGGGCGTGCTCACGAGTCTGTCCGTTCTTCGAGATACCGGCCTCGAACTCTCCTGTTCCAGCAGCCACGATCAACACGGCGCAATCGGCCTACAATGAATAAGAAAAGATTGCATCATCAATGAATCAATCACAGATGTTTTATGAAATCAAGGGTTCTTCTAAAGCCATTCCCTCCTGAATATCACACCAGTAAAATATAAAAACTCACCTGAGACGTTCCAGTGATCATGTTCTTGATGAAATCTCTGTGTCCGGGGGCGTCAATGATGGTCACGTAGTACCTCCCGGTCTCGAACTTCCAGAGGGCAATGTCGATGGTGATACCTCTCTCACGCTCAGCCTTCAGTTTGTCCAACACCCAAGCGTACTTGAAGGACCCCTTCCCCATCTCCTGCGCCTCCTTCTCGAACTTCTCAATCGTTCTCTTGTCGATACCCCCGCACTTGTAGATCAAGTGCCCAGTCGTCGTCGACTTTCCAGAGTCGACGTGACCGATCACCACGATGTTGATATGAACCTTTTCCTTTCCCATTTTGATTCACGTCCTTCAAGAATGTAGAGTCAGTCTAGAGAACAATCTTCAGCTCAACAAGGGCTGCAACCAAACAAAAAAATCAACGTATGTCCTCAGTCAAATGGCACTCAAATAATTGTCTCTTCTCAAAAATAATCTAATTTTTATGAACCGCAACAAATCTGTCTTCTCAGTTCTAATGACGACTGGAATGTAATTTGGGCAATTGAAATTCGAAACGTTTTTTGAAAACGAAAACCGGCTTGAAAAATTCCTTACCTTTTTGCCTGCTTGACAGTCGAATGAAAAGAGACCGGATTGTGATTTGCACACTTTTTCTTCTGACTCAAATTTCCTTTCGTCTGAGCTGAACGATGAGCACCACTACCTCCTACCTACAACCTGCGTCAACTATTAAAAGACAATAATGACCAATTTTCCTAATCACTGTAAATTATAAGCTATGGGTGCTAATAGGTCACTTTCACTACTACAAATTATGAAGTGAGGAGTCACAATGGACCTGTGCAGAGAAGGATAAGACAATTGGGTTGGAGGTAGAGGGGCGAATTTGCTGACTCGACACTTGTTGGCGCAACGTGCAACCTGAGCATGGAAGAGGCATGGTGAGCGGAGGAATACACCCCATCACTCACTTTCTCCTCTCTAAAGCATAGATCCAAGACACGCGAAAACTTGAAATCTCTTTGTTCATGATGCAAGCAGTCTGCAGTTTGGACATTCTTCAAAACTCAGACTTGCAATTGAATTGGAATTATGACCATTGGGCCGCAATATCAAATTAAAACATTGGATGTTTCCAGTGGATGAGGGGGATTGGAAATCAAAGGCGTAACAATAATCCCTGCAATGGGACTCCAACGCTGACAAACCTCCGCTCTCCACCCACGCCATGAACTCCTTTCATGGACTTGCAGGAAGGAAAAATTTCTAATGGCTTGATAGTATTTATACGCAAAGTAAGTAACCTTCCTTACACACAAATCGATCTATCAATTCTCTTCGTTATATTTTTACGATTTATGGAAAGACGCAAGAAATAAAAACAACCGAGACAAAGCACCATGTCGGTGGTGAACAAGAGGCGTAATTATGTGAGAAGAGAACAGTGTTGGACAGAAGAAAAAGTAAATGAGTAATATATCATACACGGAGTTTATTTTTTAACGAGACTAGAAAAGAAGACACTCATGGTAGATCTACCACATGGCTCTACGCACTCCCGACATTTGATTATAGTCTGCCATGTGACGAAAGAAGAATCTGCTCAGCCTCCACCTTTCGATAACTCCTTGGTATCTTGACGAAACGGCGCAGCGGATCATTGTGTTGCCTTTGCTGAATTCTTTAGGAAGACCGTGCAAGTCTTTCAACGCTACTTCCTGAAAAGTTAAAGAAACGCATTGCTCAGTCCATGCAAACGTAAAACCGAAGGATTCTTAAAATTCATTTCATCTATTAGAATAGAGACAAATAAATCACACACCGTTATTTCCCTGGGTAAAATTGTGTTCCTCCTCATAGCCTTGAGAAGTGTATGGGTCGGTCCCCATTTCACAATACTCTTCCTCTTCCTGGCGTCTTTCTTCATCCGCCAATCCGTCCATCCCTGGAGCCCACCCGGAGGATTGTAGTCTACGAAATATTCCTTTTGTGGTTGTTTGGGAGGGGGAGGAATACAGGGTCTGGAGCTCATCACTGAATGAGACGCAAATCGCTTTTGCAGGGAAGACAAGGCCCCCATCATCGGTGACAACTTCAGCATTGTGACACCCTTGTCCTAATCAGTTGTGGACAAGTGAGCAGTTGAATCAGAATCAGAACGATGATGATGAAGGAACAAAGTCACAACCTGCAACCTGCAAACAAACAAAAATTATTTTTAAAAAAACAAATCAAGAGGCAATTATGTTGACTGGACTCACTGGTTTAACGCTCCAAACTTGTCCCCGAGTCTGCTACTCGTGCTTTACTTCAGATCATCCGCAGGGCTTGAATTTTTAAAATAAAACTCAAAAATAAAAACTTCGCTCGATTTTTTTCTATTTTCTTGTTTTTTCTTTTCAATCCGCGAATTTGGATTTACCGGCAAACTCCGGACTCTTTGGCAAAGAAAGGAAAAGTGAGTGGTTGGGCATATTCCTCCGCGTCGCCATACTCTTGCCATGCACACAGCGCACGTTGTGACCAAACGACTTTTCTTCACTCCCCCTACAACCCAACTTCCGAAATAAACTTATCTTCAGAACAATTCTGTCCAGGGGTGTCGGAAAAACAGAGAAATACAAAAATTGTAGCTCGTACTATTCATTTTTATATCAATCAACCACTTTCTACGAGGATAAATCTTATAAAGTTTTAGCTAGGACGTGGTGGTCGCTCATGAGAAAGAAGAAATAATTTGAGTCAGAAGAAAAAGTGTGCAAATCACAATCCGGTCTCTTTTCATTCGA
>JAQIWU010000224.1:0-31979 GCA_034696445.1 Isotomiella minor
TTAGATTGTATGGTATTAATCATAGACTCCGGTTGTACGCACCACGTAACTAACCCGTAGTCTATGCAAGAGTGGACGTGACAGTTGAGTAAGATTGCCATGACTTTATCAGTCAAACAACGCTTAATACCATGGAGAAATTCATGTACTCAATTCATGATGTTTCAATTTTGCAGTTTTTTGGGCCACAGTTGTGTTATATTAGAAAGATTCAATCCAGATTTGGTTTCAAACCCGTTCCCTTGTATACTGACTTTTGGGTGCAACGAAATAAACTGAATCGAACCCATCAGTGCGGCAGCTGCTCGGTATGGCATCAATTGATTTTACTACATAAACAGATTATGGGGCGTATCAATTCAATGACTCAAAGTTAAATTCATTTTTGAAAAATAAGGAAGGGAAAGTCACTTTCTCCACGAGCTGGTTGGTTGCGAGCTGGGGTGTGTAGCTCTGGCTTTCCTTTTTTAAAGCCATAGTCACTCAAATTTATCACACACAAAGCAATAGAATAAATAGAATCCCTGACAAGAAACAGAGACAATTTCACTCTAGAGATATTCATGACTTGAACATATTAAACGAGTGAAACGACGCATTTTAGTACATACGTTTGCACTAGGGATGAGGATAATACCCGGCGGCTGGTCTGGCATGAAAGTGGCAGTGCAGTAGTGGAAGTGTCATTTGTTCACTCAGGCATAGGCAGGCTTCTTGGCAAAGATGTATGCAAATGTTCACAATTGCTTTATGGGAAAAATTGATTTGATGAATACACTTACAGAAAGAACGCACACACGCATTTCTTCACATTCTAAAAAAAATTGAAAGCGTGCAGCTTCTAAGTTAGTCTTTCCTTTCCTCCTTCCTTCCTTCCTGCAGAGAGCAATTTACTTCCTCCCTCTTTCTTTTCCCTTGACAAGCAATTGAGAGAAAGGAGAAAGTGAAAGTTGGAAACATGCGTGAGTGTGTGAAGGAACGGAAGAAGAAAGCAGAGAACAATAGAAAGAGAAGAAGAAACAAAAAGTATGAAAGGACTAAAGCAGAATTGTTCAAATAAAGAAAAGGAATTTTAATGTTTTGCATTTCTTACAGTTTATTTCAACGACTGTATTTTTGTATACGTTTCAATCCATCCGACGCATATGTCGCCTGTTATTCTTTTCCATGCTCACTTTAACTCTCTAACCTTCTCTCATGCAGTGTGCGTGCAGTCAATGCGGAAAACCGGAGAACGTAATTTACATTTTTCTTTCTTTGATTTAGGAGAAAGTCGGCATTGAATTTTTCTGGAAGGGAAACTTACTTGAGTTCGTAAATCTGTGAATTTACTCACCGCTGAAATGTGCCATTAGCTGCTGCATCCTTTCTCCAAGAGCGACATTAAAGTCTCATCTCTCCAACGCAGTACGTCGTACGTCTCTCTTTAGGAACACACATGTGCAAGGAAATTAATGAGTGACGCATTGTGACGCATTTCTTCCTTAACACTTACGCAATCACACTTTCACTTTTACACCAACTCATAAAACCTTTGTTTCTCCCTCACTTTCGGAGGGGGTTTAGAGAGAAGGAAAAACTTTCTCCAAAACATCTCTCGCATTATGATGAGCAACACATAATTCCAGTCATTAGTTCAATCTGTTTGTTTTTGGTCCTACTTTGTCCTTCTGTCTGATCGGGTCCTATAGCATCATGTTGCCTTATGTCATGTGAAAATGAGAGGAAAGTCCTTCTTTATCGTGTGAAGTTACCAGGGTTGGAACACTGATACAATTTCATTAGGGTGCAGAGGGAGCATTTAGAAAGTAGTGGGGTTGTATAAGAAAACGATCACTACATACTTGCACCCCAGACAGCAGCGGCCTTCATTGCATTCCATTCGTACAAAATCCATCGGTTTGTTGCTGTTATTGGTTGGAAAAGTGAGACCATTAAGGGAGAGGGAGAAAGCAATATTACCTTTCATTATTGCTGTGAACACACTTCTTTTTTTCTTCTTCTCTTTGAAGTTTTATACTTTAGCAAAGGTAATTTTGGTAGTTTAGGTAGTTAGTTCGTTGCACGCAGTTTGTTCTTTCCTTGATTCGATATGTATGGTTTGGAGCAGAGCAATTATGGCCAATTTCCTACCATTTGTTTACTTCCTTGATTTTTTAACCACGTGTTTAGGTACGCTATGTAGGACAACCTGAGCCTACCTGCCTCCATAGATACGTTTATGGAATAGACGAAACGTGGTCAATAAGACTATTGGAAGGATAAATTACTTGGCGAATGTTTACCCATTTTTATTGTGTACATATGATTACGACCAAAGAAATGAGCTCGTGTTGGGCATCGTGTTTGCTTAATGGGATGGAACTTACTGATGCTTACGTCCTCGCCAAATGACATACTTCGCTTTCCCTGTAAACACAGTTTGTTGAAGTACAGTGGAACTCACGTGCAAATTGAACAAACTGTTATGTTAAAAAATGGTTACCAATAGTTGGTTTAGCAACATTTAATTTTCAAATTTTAAAGAAGCTAAAATTCATGACTACCTTAGCGTCAACTTCTTTCCCTTGGGTTTGTCCCTTGTCCCCTTAACAGTTAGATAGTAATATTTCTTGATTACTTATACCTAGATTGTCCCATCTCATTTTTTACGGCCTGTGAGTGTTCATAGTGAATTGAAATTGACTCTTGTCTGGGACTAAAGAAACGAAGTGCTCAAGTTACCCCTGTAAGATTTCAAGCAAGCGTCTAAGAATTGAGAAAAGACAAGACAGTTGAGTGAAAAAAAGTAAAGAAGATTAAGTTATCTTGAAGACGAAGATTCTCAACTTTCTCCCCTCTTCTTAATTCTCACCGTGCCCTCGCCGTTTTACGTTTCATATGTGGAGTGCGTGAGAGAATGGCGAGAGTGAAAGGGAAAGTACTTTCTCTGCAATATAAATAAATCCCTTCGGTGGAGCAAGGAGAGAGGAGCGAAGTGTCTTCTTCCTTCCTCCCTTCTCCCCTGGAGGAATTAGAAAGGGAAGGCATAACGGTTTCTTAAAAAGCCACTTTGCAGCTGGGAGTTGTGGAGAAAGCTGTAATAAAACTCATAAAATTTTTTGCCAACCAACTAATTACCAACTAACTGCCAAAAACTTTCACTCACTCAAATAAATTGCAAGATAAGTTGCTCCCTGAATAAAATTAAAGTGAGAGTTTCATTGGATAAATGTAAATATGATACTCTGTGTGGGAAAAAAGTGAGACTTTTTTCTCTGATGGGTAATAATGATAGTGCATAACTGCCTCGGAGAGGAATCTGGAGGGTTTCACATTCTCCGGTTTTCTAAGAAAAGGTGGACTTTTTTAGTTTTTAAACTCAAACATTTCCTCCAAGGTAAACGTGCCTAAATATGTCAAGGATTCGGCATTTCGCGTTTTTTCATCATATTGCCATGGTCGCCATTATGAAAGGAACAATCTAGAAAAGTTAAGTGAAAAATCCTGCAAGTGACACCTAATTCAATATTGCTATTATTTTTCTTTTGGCCTTTACGTAGGAGGGAACACAAAGAGATGTTGGGACAAATCAAAAAGTTTCCCTTTTCAAATTTCCTGTCTAGTCTCTCAATACAGACATAATTTTTTTGCAAATTCTTTTCAATCACAAGTACAATACACTTGTGAGACTTCATAACAGCGCAAGCTATCAAGTTTTTCAGTTGGGCGTAGCTCGTAAGGTGATCCTCGTTTCCATTTCAAAAGAGGTCAAATATTGGCGAACAGAAGATAGAAAATAGGCCAAGAACATCATTTGTGCTTCGAATTAGTTTTTTCATATTAAATCAAGTTACTCAATTTCAATTTTTCCCAGGGATCGCTATCGCTACAAACCTACTTGCACACTGCTGGATGATCTTTTCTCTTCAGACAGACACTCTGGAAAGTTGTTTTGGTTTAATTAAAAAATGGAGCGATGGTAAGTGTGGAAGATAGATCATCAGACGCAATGAAAAAGACAATGCAGCCATAAACTCAAAAGAAAGTTTCAATACAATGGGCCTTTCTCTCTGCTGCTAGATTCAAGGCCTTCCTTTCTTGAAGATCTTTCGTCTTAATTACAGTTCCCTAAAAACCGCACCGCCTTGGTGCTTCAATTCAAAAGAGGCGAAATAATGAAGGAAATGTAAGAATGAGAGGAGAGGGAAAACAGATGCAAGAGAGAAGAATTAAAAACTTTCCACTCCTGCTGTGTGATAATTTCAACTTTCACTTCTTATATGTACCAAAAATGTTTAGCTTCTTGTCACTTTGAGTTAGCAACAAAACTGAGAGAGAGAAAGCAAATGCAATGTCACATACCAGTATCATCATGGTAATAATATCTAGCCTGCGTCATGTTACACAAAAGCTCTGTCAAGCTGGATGGTCTGCCTTGTCAGGCGTCTGGACTTATTAACCCAATAACATGACAGATTTAGATTTGCTGGATGGGAAAGAAAAGTTACATGGGTCCAACTAGGCTGTGTCACTTTCTTAACAGGCAAACTTCCTAACAAAGGGGAAATCGAGACGGTCCCTTCCCCATGTTATAGTGTAGAGGAACTTTCTCCCAACTTTCTTTCTCTCTACTTAAAAACGAATCTCCCAGTTCGTAGGTAGTAACTCATTGTGTATTATTTTGTATCCATTCAACAAGATTTCATTTTCGAGAGATGTGTAAATACTGCCTCAGACCGAGTACCTCTCTTGCATTCTTTTTCCTTTGGTGAAAGCAAGATGAAGAAACTGCGCAAAAAAGTTTTTAATTTCATTTTATCCCAATCTAACCTTTTTTCTTTCCTTTCTTATCCTTCTTTGAGGAGGACGACATGAGATTTCCCAATTTTAATTAATGACACATTTTGATTATTTCGGATTAAGAAATAGATATTAATAAAGCGAATGGGGGAGAAATTAGAGTTGACTTCCACCTTCTCACGGTATCAAAGTTTTTTTTTGCTAACTTTTCTACGTACCACGTAATAATCCTAATAATAGGTAAGTAAGGGCAATTCCTTCCGCCTCACTTGACTTCCTTCGTCTTCTTTTGCTCCTTAATTAACTCGGTTTAGCAATAGTAAGGAGAGGGAACTTATTAAAACTTTAGTTTAGTTTGGTTTAAAGTTAGTTTGATTACTTAGGAAGAATCCTCTCTCGCATGTATCCTGTCTATCCATGTCCATTTATGAGCACTTGCCTGCTTACTTTCTCTTGGATTATTCAAGTTTACACACCTCTAGACTACTCGGGTAATGCAAACCTGAAGAGGAATTTGGCGAAGAGGAAGAAAAAGAGGGTCTGATGTGATCTGGATGTAGGTGCCCAGGTTGGTTTAGTTTTAGGTTAGCCTGTCTTGAGTCTGGAGTTGATAAATCTTAGCAGCAGTTTAGTTTAAGAAGAAAATCTATTCTGGGAAGGGTATGGTGAAAGCACTGCAGAGTCGACATAGGAGAGGAGAAAGTGGGGAAGATAATAAATGATCTTCAATTGAGGTTGATTTGAAAGTTTCAGGTTGCAACTTATTAAACAAACTCCGGCGTTCCTCTTTATACTAATACTCCCCACCTCTCTTCTTCGTCTATGGTTTGAAATATGAAATATTAATTTCCACTTACTGCAGTACTTCAGTCTACGCCGTTTACGATGGGTTCTTTTGTTCCGCATTTTGTTCGGGGATGAAAGGCATAAACTCTATCATGTTCAGTGCAAAACTATTGTATTTTTCGCATTTACCAAGAAAGACAATCGAACCCCAAGCCTCGATCTTACGTATGATTGACATTAATTATCAAAATAATTCTTGTTTGGTTAATAATAGAAATTGATGTACCACACGTCATATGCGCAACTAGTTATGCTTACCAATCAGAAAATTAAATTTAGGCCAAAGTCCAAAGTTAATTATGTAATATCTATGTCTATGAATAATTAAGTATATTTTGTTGGTAAGCACAGCAATTTTAATTAATAGCTTTTCTTCAAAGTTAACTGAATAAGTAACACGATTTACCAATCAATTTCGACTCAGTCCTCATAGACATTTATCTTTGTTGGTTACAGGTTCTACAAGCTGAGTCTTCAACAAAAGTTTCGCCCCAATCTGATGTGAAAGCCGACTCCAAATCCAACTTCCTCAACTTTCACTTCGATTGAACATTTTGATAAATTTTCAGCAAAGAAGTAAAAAGCTTATAAACCCAAATATTGAGATGTCACAAGAAATTGGAATAAAATATTGGACTGTCCCATCCACCCGCTTTCTCCGCTGGATTTTGTCCGTTCCGTACGTACTGCTACTCATCATTACAAATCAAGGTAAGTTAAAAAAAATTTCAGTAAACGTATGTATCAAAGTGAGTATGCATCAAATTCTGACGCTTTGACACAAAACATTGTGTGCTGGTGAAAGCAGTCATGCCGTTTACTATAACCTTCTGCCTCCAATAACATTCTATTTATCATGCTGTTGTTGATTACTTGGTTTAAGTGAGGTACGAGTAGTTAGTTATTAAAGTGAAGTGAACCAAAGGAGTAAAGATTTTGTAACTGATTGTGCGATGTATACACATACACACACACACTTCTACCATTTGGGTCGACTTCGTCTACAGTTTAGAGAGAATGGAGAAAGCAAACGTCAAACGGAGTAAAGTCACGGAAACCCTCAGCATGTTTTCCGCATTAGGTCACCATTCTTCTCCCCTGTTTCGCTTATCAGGGAGAATCAGCCAAGCTCAACTTCTCGAGTCAACTGCTAACTGCGTCTAACCGAGTTGGGCTATCCACATTGCTTAACGTATTTAAGTTAACATTGCAGCTTAGCATTGAACAAAGCACAAAGATATTAGCCTACTCTATCCCATCCTATCCAATCCCATCAAATACAGCTCCACTCTTTGGCTCACGTAAAGAACCTTAACTTAAGTCGCTATCGTGGAAAGTCTGTTTACCTCGGTCGCATAGTCAACTTTCTCCACTTTCACCATCGACTAGAGAGTGTGAGTTGAGCCATTTTTATGTTCCTCGTTATTCAATCTCTTCTTATCACCTCACTTTTTAGACACAATGAATGACTGAATGAGAAAAGTAAAGTGAAACTGGCAAAATAAACTCGGCATTGATTACAGACCTAAAAACCGAACATAACGTCAAAATTTTAGGTGAAAAGGTCACTTCCGCAAAACAAGAATGCGATGCAAGGATTGTTTATTTCTATGGTATATAGCGCAAATCAAAAGGTAGAAATAAGTAAGCAAATAGCAGGGTATACAGGCTCATTAACTCTGTTAAGCAATGCTTATAAACGCTTTACATAAACTTTATCAAGTAGCCCCAACTTTCACTTTCAAATAAACCCAATTTTCTTCAATTGTATACAAAATCATGACCGTCCTGGGACCAATTTTCCTAAACCAGGCTCATGAAGACTAGCCCAAACAAGAGTGAAAGCGAGAAGGATTCCTCTGAACCTTTAACATTCAAACGAAGCGATTAAACCACAACAAAGCTGCACGTAATGCAATACAGTTCATTTAAGCGTTTGATATTACTTCCGGGATCAGGACACAAAACAAAAGGCTCGCGTTGAGTGGACCGTGAGATTCGTCCCTAGCGAACAACAACACAAGCTAATAACAGCAAAGGAACTCCACTTATCCCTTGATAATACAATTTGACTTTATAAAAGGTTGTTTTAAATCGACTGGAAGGGAAATCGAGTTTAAACTCAAATCAAGTCAAAGCTAATGAATAAGTGGGTGAAATAGAGTGAGGTGAAAGTGGCAATTATCTCAAAACCTTGCTACACCACATCATATCAAAAAGTCCTCCTCCCTTCTCGGAACTTTCACTTCCTCCCTGCTGCAATGCGTAAGATTCTTTCTGCTTAACAATCACTTTCTCCTCTGTTATTTTGTCATGCACCAAAGTGTTGCTCTTGTCCTAACCGGAAGCAGTGTAGCAGGGGCAAGAAAAGAGAAATCAGTTGCACTAACTAACCTACCAACATGCTTTGAACGAATACCTGAACCATGTTCATTTCACGATTCTGCCACCATTTCCTTATTGTCACTAATGTTTATGGTAAACATATACTTGCATTCACACCCATCGTATCGTAGTAATGCATGTACTTACCACATTCCACAACATGCCATGCAAGTAACCATTAATTACTCGTATAACCACTACACGCGTCAAGTCCGCCGTTGATGTTGTTAGGGAAATACTTAGCAAGGAGAAAGTCGTTTATTCCCTACTACAACCCCTGTGAGACGGGTGTCTAGCTTTATTCACATATAAACAGACCGTAATGGCTTATAAACCTTGCGGCGTCTTTCCTGTGTAATAATGAAGTTATTGCACATTAGAGAACATACGTATGTGAACCCGTCTAAACTTTTCACTTTTGAACCCACAACAGCCTGTATTACTATGCGGGTTCATTCAAAACAAAGCAATCCATCAGGCGGAAGATAGTTGTGTAGGCAGAATGTTCTCCTTTAATCACTTGAGACTATGAATGACATCGGCTGAGATCTGTGGCCACATTGAGGTTAGGAAGTGGAGAAAATGATTGCTTTTCTATTTCCTTTGTTCTTTCTCTTCTTCTCTTCTTTTCTTATCCCACCTTGGGGAAGAGGAAGTGAGGAGAAGGTGTAGTAATGAAGGGTAACCTGAATGGAAGGAAGAATGAGACAAGACAGGATGATTTAAGGAGATTGATTTCCTTTCTAAACTCTGATTTAAAATTCTCATCCTTCCCTTCACCTTTCTCTTCTTTACAATCCATGCGTCAGGTTGTGTAGTAACTGGGTTCCCAATCACACACATGCTTTACGTACATACATATTGCCGGTCTATTTCAATTCTTTCTGATGGTTCGGAGAAGACTTTAAGATCTGCCTAAAGGTTCCAGGTAAAGGCAAAGTTTGGAGTAGGTTGAAATTGAAGGTGAAATGTGGCACACTTCTAGCCACGTAAAACATGAATTTCCAGTTCCAGGAATTAAGACTGTACGGTGAATCAATCGGTCAATAGGTGTTCCTTGTCTACTTTCTCTTCCCTTGACAAATGAATTGAGAATAAAAAGGAAGGTAACGTCTTCTGATACTCCGAATTCTGTTAAATAAAATTGGAAAAGAGTCATTTCATCGTCCATTTCATCAACAAATTTCACTTCCAGAGTAGACAAATAATGTGACTTTCAACAACAGGTTAATCATCGACGACGGCCATATTGACGTCAAATATTTTCCATAAACTCTCAAGATTTGTTTGATCTATACTTTTCAATTTCATTGTCACTCCACTCTCAGTTTTTGAGTGAAAGGGTGAAAGGGAACGACGAGTCACCCTCAAATATCTTCAAAGGCTTTACGACATGTTATTTGACTTTACTTGCGTAGTTATCGCAGCAATCAGTAAAATTGCCTTTTGTTTTTGACAAGTTATTGTGATCGTCTTTAATCTTTTAGTACTTCATTCAAATTTTGAAAAACAATATTTCTTGGAAGTAAAGATGAAAGAAGGGAAAGATATACGCAGTTAAAAACTTTTGGGAGGTAATAACCGGGTCGTGTCATGTACTCAATACTATTTTTAGCACTATAAATAGGACAGAATGCTAGGCACAATAAACTAAACTGATAAACCTTGTATATTTTCCAGGTATGCTCCACCACGTCCAAGGCCGACAAATCAAGGAGGGACACACCCGATTTGATCGTACAGCCATTAATCATAATAACGATAGTCCTTCTAACGGACATTTGGTTCAACAACAACCACATCATCATCACCACCATCACCACCACTCCTCCCACCACCAGCAACAGCAGCAACAACAACAGCAACATCAACCCTATTTTGGAGGAGGAGGAGGAGGGATCGTGGGGATTCATTCCATTCCTAACATTGCCAACCCTCATCAATACACGAGCTACGAGGAGTTTCAAAAAGCGATGGAAAATCCATTTGATAGTAATCCCGGGACTAATCTCACTGTACCTATGGGAGACACAGCCTTCCTTAGGTAAGTGCCGATTTTCGCAAAAGGTGAAAGTTGGAGAAAGTGGGTTTGACTTTTTGGGTTATTTCTGTTTGCAGGTGTAAAGTTCGAAACTTGGGGGAAAGATCGGTAAGTGAATATCATCAAAATGCTCATCCATTTCACAGTTCCGCTTCCCATACAACTATTTAAAGAAGAAAAACAAACAATTACGAACATATTTTGAAAATAATAGAAGAATTCTGTTATTTTTCCATCACATCACAGTACTTAAAAGTACACAAGACCATTTTTAGATCCTTTGTTCCTTGACCAAAGGCAGAAATGAATCCCATTCCTTCTTCTGCTTTCACTCCTCTGCGGATGTGATGAATTTTTATAACCCCAACAACCTTACGGAAAATTCATCCGGAAAAGAGCATTACACCGGAGAAAGCATGGCGTACCAGATACTTACACCCTACGCACACTCAACTGTTTACACAAAATTTGGTTGTGCATGAGAGGCAAAGGTGCCCACAGGGGATTCTTGCTATCTTCTTTAGTGCACCTTCTTAGAGAAGGCTGAAAAGGGAAATAAAGCAAATGCATACCTCTACTTTCTCCGTATTTATGATTATGTACACAAAGTGTGGATACCCACGTAGGCAATACGGGCAAATGAAAGCATTAAGCAGAGGTTCAGAGAGAACTGCTCTTTTAAACTTAAACTCTCCTCTTCAAATAAAATGAGAATGTCTGGAGTTTATTTTTTCGTGAGGGAAGAAGAAGAAGAAGAATCTCTGCTTTCACCAGTGTAGGACAGGACGGACTAAAGAAACCTTAATCTCGCATCATTTTCTAATCAAATTCCATTCTTTTGATGCTTTGTGCTCCTCCTTCCTCTCGTCTCAGTTTGTCAATAGCGACATGACAATTTCAGAGTTTGTACTTTCCCGAGTCTCGAACTTAGATAAGGTTACGTAGACGTATTACGAGTAGATGGTATACGAACTGTGTCGTAAGATGCAATTAGTTCGTCGTTATGTAACTTCCTTATGTCACGTTTCGGAACTGCGTAAAAGATGCTTAATTTTCTTTTATTTCTATTTGCGAAACTGGTGTCCAATGTTGTACCGAATGTTAGGTAATTTCCAACTACTAGTCTTCATCCTATTGGACACTGCGTATTGCTGGAGATGCAGGTTCCATAGTCACCTGGTCGAACTGCCCCAGGGATGCAGCAGAAGCCACATGAAGCTGAATAGCAGCCTAGGTTGTAAGGCCCTCCACATTGTTCGTTGTTGCATCCTGTCAAAAATAATAAATACATTTAAGTACCTTCTACTAGTTCATATTTCAATATAACTTACCACTAGCAAATTGGACTAATACTGCCAAAGCCAATACTGCGTAGAATAAAACTAGCTTAGTGGATAATTTTGCCATGACGACTGACGATTGACTGATCCACTTCAACCAGGCTGACTTAAACTAGCCGAATCTACAGCTGGCTTAATAATAACAAACGTTGCGATTATTTGGCCTGATTAGCAATTTTAATGACCATAGACGGTAAAGGTGACGACATGTCACGTACTTTCAGCTCAGCTAAACAATATTTGACTATCAAGTCGGGTTTGTCTGTTCTGTCTCTTTCACAGCAAGCAGAAATGCCAGGATCTCAGTATTCATCATGAAATCCAAGTGAAATTTTGCCTCTTCGTTAATTCAATTTCCACCTGCGCAAGTGACTGCTGCTGTTTATGAACAAACTTTATTACCTACTGTCATCATTGATCCTTTATCGATATAATGAGTGCGCGTGTAATTTGGCATAAAAATGCCAAGCTATAATTTACTTAACCATCTGCATTCTGCATGCTTGCAAACTGCAAAAGTGTAAATGTAGATGTCAAAATTTGCCAAAATGTGTGCACTACGCTAATCAGATTTACAATTTGGGTCTAATGTAAGTGTTAGCCTTGGAATATTTGGAGTGTGGCTTCATTTTTGAGCAATTTGCTTTGACTTTTTGAAAGAAAAAAGCATGACTTACAGCCTGTTTACCTTCACTTAACGTAGGTACCATTTTAATGTTATTTTCATGTTTTCTTGACAAACATCTAATCTCACAAACTGGAGCAATGACAGGCACTTTTCGAATGTATAAAGCAGCAGGTTGGCCAAAAATGCAATTCTACAGTACATTGATAGAAAGCACTTCAGCAGCCTCATTTTTGCTCATAGTGCAGTGCCTGTTGATGAGGTATTGAAACAAATCGTATATAAATTGAGGCAAAGAGAAAATGTTTTCCTTTGAGTATGTAAAGCAGTGCCTGTGCTCTGTTGTGGTATGCTAGTGGTCTCGTATTGTTTACTTTGTTTGACACACCATGACTCTGACATGACCTGATTACTGGAGAATGCAGGAACAACCATCACTTCAACCTCTCCTAAATCAAAACTTGTACATACAAGATAACAACTTACGAGTACATACACTTCGCACGGCATGCATAAATAAGGATGCGAATGAATAAATACACACTTAACCCGGACTTCACCACTAGTCAGATTCGGATTCATTAAGTAAATAAAATAGGTTACATCGGTAATGCTGGTATGCTTACTTGTTTGATAGCACCTATGATCAAAGGAGAAAGCTAAGTAGTCACATAGGCAGCCTTCCTTCCTTCCTTTCTCCTTAATCTAATATCTGCTTCCACTTCCACTCTACCCGTCCCCTCATTCATTCCATTAGTTTAGTTAGTCCATTATGTAAAGTCAGACGGCCCACCGTATCACTATAAGAGAAAGCAACCGAGTGAAAGTGAACAGGGGGCAAGACAAGTCAAGTCAGACTTCTTCCTTAATGCAATTAACGGATGAATAGTTGGTTGGTTACTGCATTTACTCTAGTGAACTTTAAGGCAGCCTGTTGTGTTTTTATGGTTAAGATGATAAACAACCAAGCACGGGAAAGTGAACGTTGTGCAAATTATAAATGTGCAAAAAACGGCAAGATGGGACAATTTACTTTTATTTACATTATTTATTATGTACACACACACACAGACTGTCGCAGAGTAGACTTTTTAAGTAATGGGGTGCATGGTCCAAAGCTATTTTTTCTTACTGAGACCTCAACCCCAAACACACTACATTTTCCAGTCTTCTCTTTCCTTAACTGTTGACAGGTCGCTATTATTCATTGCCAGCCAGTTGAGTCATTCTTGAATGCATTTGAGGGAATGTGTATGTGTTTGCTCAGTGCAATAATAATTCATCTTTTTACGCTCACATCCTACATTGTGAAGGCATGTGTGTTTGGTAGGAGAAGTGTATTTTTAAGTGATTTTTTGCCCATTTTTGTTGCTACTTTCTCCTTTCCTAGGATGCAAAAAATACTCCAAGTAGTCACAATGTAACTCTCGTTTGTAAAGAAGTTAGTATGTAGTATAAGGACGAGTGGGAAGAGGGCGATTGTAAATGTAAATGATATGTGGTTCAGTTGCATGTGATGTGTGTTATCCTAAGGCTTTGTAAAATGGTGAGTGTGAACGCGAAGTGAAGAGCTCAAAGTGTCGACATAATTCATGTTCTGCAACCAATTCATTTTCCAATGAGATAAATGAATCTGTAAAACCCACTCTCACTGACAACGTCCCAACGGTCTGGCCTTCTTTCTCCATAGTGCACACAAATGTGAGGGAAAGTAGAGGAAAAAAGAAGCAAGGTTTAGTCAAGGGCCTTCAGAGGATCTTGAAGATTTACTTTCTCAAGACCGAGATTTTTATGGGCATGTAATGTGCCCATGAAGTGAAGTGAACCTTCCAGATATTGTTTATTCAACGTACGCACATACAAGATTTGCAAACAATGGACTCTGTTTTTTTCGATGCCTACATAAATTCAAGCTAATGCCAACTTGAGTGAAAATGACACTGAAAAAATTACCACTGTCAACCAAAACCTGCCGAATGATCATATTTTACCATACAAGTTTGAGTCGTGATGATGACTGTGCCAAATTTGAACAAAATATGCAAAGTCATGAACATTACGTCATAACTTAAATTATACAATAATGAGAGAATGATTGTTAAAACAATGTAAGCATGTATTGGAGCGTACTAGGAGAAGCATTCCACGTCCACGGTCCAGTTACGTCCTATCAATTTTGCCACATGAGTGAAAATGTATAGAAAGGCATGAGGACGATATAAATAGTTCCACTCCATCTCGGCCTATATACGAGCACTATGATGCTAAAATATGTTGGTTGCTACTGGGACAGACAGGAATGGAGGCAGTGTCAAATGGAATTCATGTCTTTTCATGTCGTGTCAAAAAATGGAAAACGTACCGCTTTTCATTCCATCCCTTCCATCACATATTTCATCCATTATCCTTCTTCTGTCTGTTCTGTTGCCCTTCCCTATCCCTCCTCTCTCGATGGTTTTCCACTACGAAGTGGGCATGCCTATTTATGCATTACTTTCACTTTCATTATGGAATCAACGTGTGTGAATGTGTCTGTTATGTTACCGATATCCACAATTCAAAAGGGAAATTGGACCTTCACAATTTATAATCTCATCGAATTGTTCAAGCGTTATGAGATAATTTTATATAAGCCTGGCTCACCAGAATTACCTTAGCAGGTTGTAATTGCCATGAACGAGAACAATAATAACCTGGGGATTGGGGATTATGACATCTAATTATTCTCATTTCAAATCAAACCGTGGGCGAATATTAGAGAGGACAGATCTAGAGCAACGAATTGCAAATTCAGCCTTCCTAATGAACCCGTCAGTTCCTCCCTATGTGGGAAAGTAAGAAAAATTAATCAAGTTGTTGTAAATGCGTATACGACCCTCTAACGCATAGAAACGCCCTTTTGAGACAATAAAAGATTATACAGTACTCCTTACGTCGCATAACTCCTTTTTCCATTAAAAACCCTTTTTTTTGACCATGAAGAAAGAAAGCTAAAGTCTCCTTTTCTCCTCATCCGCAACAATGTTATATAACTCACGGCCATTGCGGTTGGTTGGTTGGACCCAACACTTTGGTTTTTTATGTGGCCCAAGTTTTTTCTTCAATTTTTGCTGTGGGAGAAAGGAGAAATGAGTGAGTGCAAAGTGGGTTGGTTTTATTTCATTACTGACTAACCAACTTTCTCCACTTTCTCCTTTCTTTCTTTCTTTGTGGCTTTAAATATAAATGGTGAAACACATTAGGTGTTGGGGCGAATAGTCTACGGCCTGGTGGTCGTAAGGGGAGAATAAAAAATACATAATTTTCTTTTGCTTCCATTTCTTTTTGTTTTATGGGACTCTGTAGAGGTCGTATGCAGGGACAAGTACACACACACACACACACACACAGTCATACTTTCCCACTTTCACTTCCGCAATGCTTAGGTTACTGCCTGGCTATATTAAGTTTTCGCACATGCTGGGTATCCCCTTACACTTATTGTTGTCATATTAATGTTCGTTTCATTCATTCATTCATTCATTCGCTCCACTTTCACTCACCATTCATTCATACGTATGGTTTCCCTGTTTCTCTGTTCCATACATACATTCAGTCTGAAAGAAACTGTTAAAGAAAACCAACTAACTTTTGCCATTTTACTACTTGAACTGCTGTGCAGAACTCTTCTTTTACTGCGTACCCCTGGATGGAAGTAGAACCCCTTTCAGCAGCCAAAAGGTTTATGATTTCAAAAAGGCTTCTATTGATTTCACTTTTCTTTCCTTGTTTGCCCGTTTCTTTCTGTTCTTCTGCATGAAGAGCCTTTTTTGAGGTTTGACTTAGTAAAACTTAGTTAAACAATGCGATGTACCTTTAAATTACGCTCAATTGTGAATAAAAACTGGATACATTTTTTTGAGACAGTTTTTTAATTTGTCAGAGTTTAATAACAACCCAGGCGAGAGAGAAAGCAGTGGGCGATGATGATGTTATTATTGCAATGCCCTAACACGTCTATTCCGGGCATCATTCTGAGCCTCGTCTTGTGCAGCTGACATGTTAGATTTGGCTTTTTGGCCAAAAAGTTGGTGTGGGAAGTGTGATACTTCGTTACTTACTTTCTCCTTTCTTGTTGTATTATAAACGTACTTGTAAAAAAAACTTTAATATTCGTAATAGCCCCCTCGGGCCCTGTTCTATTATGTGAGACATGTCATGTCACATAAAATGTCCCTTTTTACACCCTGACTTTTCCCCAACTCTTGGTATAATGTAACTCAACAAAGTGTAAGTGTATGTAACACAATCACCCTGGCAATCCTCGTCAGACGTTAAAAGTCAAGTTACTAGAATAACGGTTGACCCATAGTCGCTAAAAAAAACGGCACGTGCATAATATCAGGGACAACATGATTTGTCTGTCTTTCTGCGATACAAAAATTGTCCTTTGTAATGTAATGTTTAGCAGCTAGAGAATCATAATGTAATGTTAATGTTAACACAAAGGAAAATGGACGGCAATTTGGCGATGAATTTGTTTTTATCGCCTCTCCCAAAATCCGCAATTGAGATGTGAATTTGGACGTGGAGACAATGTTCTAGTTCTAACAGCCATCTAGATGGTGTCATAATATCTATTCACGTAATACACGCATTCATATTGACACATTCGTTCAATCATTCATAACGTAACATAAGTTCTTTTTTCTGGCCATTTGCGCTGTTATTATCGTCATTACCGTCTGGACTATGGACTTTGTCGAACTTGCTTTGCTTGCTCAGTCGGTCAATGTCCGCTCAATAATCCAGTCCAAATGAAAAGAAAAAAAAACTGCCATAAATGTGTTTGATTTGACCTCGATCGTTTGTTCGTCTTCTTCACTTTCACTCCTACGCTTTCTCCATAAGCACTTTGGACATTTACTGTTTAATAAAATTGTTTCTTTGTTCAGCAATTTATTCACAATTGTTGAACTACTTCGTTCTTTTGAAAGGCGTAAGAATCTGAGTTTTTAGCTGTGAAGAATCTTTAGTTGTGGAGAAGTGAAAGAGGTTGACTAGGAAAAGGAAAAATATGGGCCATCTCTCTCATCTCAGCACATCTTGTATTACATCTTTTATATTTTATAAGAAAAATTCATACATCATAGCAACCCTCATCCCTTGTAGAAAAAGAAAGTAAGTCAGTGGCAGCTGATGCTTGGCTAAAGCCTCTTTTGTATGGATGTTGTGCTGCACTTATTTCAAAAGAGAGGAACAACTTTTGAATATTTTAATAGTTTGTAATCATATTCTTTCTTTCTCATCCTCTCTCTCTTTCTTCCTTCTTTTCTTTGATTTGATTCATCCTTACTTTAAAAGCTACGCTCGTCCTGATGAGACCTCTTTTCTTTTCTCTCTCCTCTCCAACATTCATCCAGCAATTCATTTAGCGAGGAGAGGACTTTCAGAAGAAGAGAGAAAGACGTGCTGTTGAAAATTAGGTTAAACCAAGAAATGAGATCTAAAGATTATGGAAATGGGAATGAGTGGACGAGACTCTGGGTCCTCTTTGTGTGCATATGTACGTACGTATCTAGGATAAGGAGGAGGAATGACAAACTGCAGCAGTGAAAGCTGAAAGCTACTAATGAGCAAAATACAACAAGCTGCAGTGGATTAAAAGAACAAATTGTCATACCAAAGCGAGCAGAACGAGAGCTAACATTATGACTGCATGTAAAAAAGAAAAAGGAATTACATTTTCTTTATAAGAATCTCTTGTACCACTTGCTTTCTCTTCTACTTTCTCCTCCTCTCCACATCCAAGGGGAGAAAAAGGAAGGAAGGAGAAGATGAAAGAGAATCTGGAGTTTGAATTTTGAATTTGAATTGAATGCTTCTTTCTATCCTCCATCCTTATTCGAAAAGAGTTCCATTTAGTGCAAGATTAAATGCTTGTTATTCCACGTCTAGCTTCTCTCTTTCTCATCACGATTGGAATTTCCTCTTACTCTCAATTTTTGTCCCACTTGCCCCACTCCTCTCAGTTTTTGAAGCATCCGGCGTATCCTTATCCCTACGTCTGCTACACTAGTAAACAAGAGAGTAATGTAAAATGTAACTCAATGCAATGGAGAAAGCAATTCACATTCCCTTGATACATACGAACATGTTAGATATGTTTGTATTCATGCATTCATGCATGAAGGAATTACTTTCTCCAAGAAGCCTGGGTTGGGTTTTTAACTGGTTTCATTCTACATTCCGTTGGGGAAAGCATAAGGTTTCATACATTTTATTATTACTACCCTGACCAATATTTTCTGCAACGGAGGAATCCAGATTTTGATATAAAATGTTAATAAAATTATTATTTTTTCCACAGATATCCTGGGTAAGGAGGAGGGACTGGCACATCCTGACAACCGGCAAGTTGACCTATACAACTGATGAAAGGTTCCAAGTCAAACATTCAGATGGATCTGACGAATGGACGCTGCAGATTAAATATATCCAGCAGCGAGATAATGGTAAGCCATTAAGGGACTGAGGAAGAATTCTGTATTCTGAACTAAATTATTATTTGATTGATTGCAGGCACTTACGAATGCCAGGTTAGTAATTTAATCCTTTATGATGCTAACTAGAAAAAATTGAGAATGAAATGAACCCATCCCAATTTCATAGAAATTCATCAAAGTCGTTAAGACCGGTTGCGAAATGAAATGTGTTGTGACTCAATTGTTTTTAAAATAGCTTTCTAATCCATTAATTTTTTGTCTAAACCTTTTTGTCCGGAACAAGAGAAAGTAGTTGTGCTGCTGGAGAAAGCGATTATTAATCATCATCTCATGTTTGGGATGTTCCAGGAACCCTTTTTTCCTCAGGTATCGTTTTCCATCTGCTCACTTAGCCCTTCTAAATCATTTCATTTTGGAGGAACTTTGAAATGGAAATATGAGTTTCCTTTTCTTTCTTTCTGTTTTTTTGCAAAGTGATGTGATGGAAGACTAGAGTTTCAAGTTTGATTCCCACCGACAATTTCTCTTCGTTCATATGTTGGAATAGAAAATTGCACACGTAGAAATAGAACACTTCATTTAAGACGAGGGTTGTGGAAAGTAATGAAGAGACAGGAAGGATGATGAAAGTGTCAATCGATTCTTGCGACACCCACATTTCGCAAAAATTCCAGACATTTTTCACCCTTCAATTCGATTCCCTTCCTCCACCGTGCTGCGTGCAGTGCTGATGATGATGATGACGTTCATAGATGATGATACGTGGTATGTGTTAAAGGAAAGGGGATACACTCCTTCTCTACACGTCCTTTCCTGTTGCTGTGACGCTATGAATTTTTATGAGTTCCTTCGCTTGAGGGAGAAGAAGGGATCTAAGGGCGTTTATACATTCAGAAAGAATGACAAAGAAGAGAGACGTCGACGATGATAGTAATGATAGCTGAGATGACAGATGAATTCTATTTTGCAGTGCCTGGAAGGAGGGAATGAAATAAAAGTGACGTGAGTGAAGTAAAATGTAGACCGCGACACACTGACGTGACAAATAAGAACGATGATGGTAAAGGCATCATTTGTCTTAATATAAACAAACTGTGTCACTCATACAAACAGCCACACAATAAACAGGCTTCATTCGCTCCAGAAGGAAAAAATGCAGGTTATTTTCTTAAGTTGTCGATTTGCTAGTCGATAAATCAAAACGGACTTTTTTTATATAAAAAAAATGTAGGGAACTAAAATTCGAAGGGTTTAAGGATGGAAAGGACGCAGGAAACGATGTACAGTGAATTTAAACTACCAAAAAATGGTATGGTTACAAAACTCTTTTTTTTGAGTCTTCCGGAAAGTTGGTAAAATGTTTATGCCTTCAACTATTTTTCATGCAATCAAGTTCGTATTTTTTTGCAACGGAAACTCAAAAGTAAGCCGGAGAACCCAAACACCACCATTGTGATTTTGACTGGTAGTGGTATGCTTTGAAAGAAGCATGGTGGTATTTCTTGTTCTACTTTCTCTTTTGTTAACCCAACTGCCAATACCACAGTCAGTCGGTTACTTTGTGGTGAAAGTGACTATTTGTTGTTCCTTCATACGCTCACAAGTTGCCAGCTCAAAAGATGACGAGTGGCTGAAGAAAAAGGTGTTTGTGGGTAACGGTAAAGTACAATAAATTTACAGCTCTCGGCAAAAGACTTTCTCCTCTTTATGTGCAGAAACTAACAAAAGTTGGAATTGACAATGGATATATAGGTGACAGGGAAACGAAAACGCCTTTGCGAATACTTTGAAACAATTTTATAAGAGGTGATTAGAAAGATTGTTAAGGGAATCAGCTCTTTCACAAAATCCGATTGTGAATTAAAGAGATATGCACTTCATTTGATTTCGGCAAATGACTTTTGACTTGGTTTGTTGGCTATAAACAACGGCTCAGTCGTAAATTACTCCTGTGGATATAAAACATTGCTTCAGCTTTCCCCATTAAACTCTCGATTTTCTTTTAATGGGGAAAGTTTATCAGATTGGCCTAGATATTGGGATCACAACCGGCGTGGCACGAACCTTTCCAGTTTTATTATTAATGTTTTGTGTGTTATTGCACTGACTGGGTTTGGAGAAATTTGCAAATTTAATTTTAATTCATTGTTGTTCGCTTTGTTTGCCTTTATTCCCTCTCTCTCTCGCTCCCTGAGGAAACAAAGATGGGTAACCGACCGATGCAATATAAAGCCATAAATCTTCAAACTTTCATTTTGCACTAGATAAACACAAACTTTGACTAGACCGAACATCAAGAGGAGGAGTAAAAGTTTTGTATGTTTGCAGCAACGAACTAATTAATCATAGCTTAAAATTAGTTACCAATACACGCAATCTTTAACTTTTCAGGAGGAAAATAGATCATGAAAAATATTGCATGCTTTTTCCATACATTTTTTTGATAAAGTTTTCAGCATGGGGTGGCTACATTTTTCTTCATTTTTATTAACAAAATTTTTCCATCCCTACAGACTGAACTTTGAACAAGCAATAACAATGATGTGGTGTTGGGGGAAAGTTGCAAAAAACTTGGCAATCTGTCAATTTCTTCTATACAATACAACTATACAATAATAGTTTGAGGAGTCATGACGGGATCAATGTAAAATATCAATATTATATCAGCACAAAGGATCACTCCCGTGACATGGCGTGTGAAGTAACTAATGTAATGTACGCAAATGGCGGCACATGCACAATAGTTGTATAGACTAGCCAGGTCAATTTCACACCTATCATCATCATCCTCCTCCCTGCCTTCTTTTCTTGGCTCAAGGAATTTTTGGAAAGCAAAAAAGTTTTTTTTTCCACAATCTGTTTGCACTTTTCCACTCTGCCTCTCCTGTCAGCGGCTGGTGATGGAATGGAAAACGGAATGGATTGAAAATGAAATACCAGCATGAGTTGGCATATTTCATTCATTCTCTATACAGTCAATCGCTCACTCAGTCACTCACTTTCTCCTTGCTTGCTCCAGGGAGAAAGTTTTGAATTGATTGAACCCATATTAAGAAAAGATATATAGAAGAAGGGAAGCATGGGTACGATGTCAGAGGGAAGTAAAAGTGGTTGTAAAGGAATGATGATTTTTCTTTCACTTTCACCCAACACTCCTCCATCCCACCAAGCAATCTAGTAACTATGAATGCAAATGCTCCTTCTTGTCGTCGTCGTCGTCGATGACACGAGGATGATGATGGTGGTGATGGGGAAGAAGGTGAGGAGAAAAAAGACGGAGGCTTTATTCTTCTTCCGATGCCCACTTTCAGCAGTAGTTGAGTTTGCGGACGGATATGAGAAGACAGGGAAAATCGCTTTCTTTCCCACATTCACCCGTTCACTTTCACTTTGTTCATACACTGCAGTCTCTTGATTTTTGGGAATTGATTGGAAATGAGTCCTGAAGCCTGAAGTGAAAGCAGCGGTGTTGGTGAAAGCAGAGGAGATATGAAGTGATGTGCTTTTCTCATAAGAAAAGAGCAGGGCAGATGATGAGACACCTCAGCAACTCAACTTTCCGGATGGGAGAATGGAGACGAGGATGATGATGAGAGAGAAAGCTGATGTGATGTGATGCGATATGGGTCCCTGGTAGATACATGATGGAATTGGTGTTACATCAGAAAAGACAGACAATGTAGTCGAAGAAGATGATGATGATGGTGGTGAAATGGAGACTTGTGTACGTACATGAGACCCCTTTCTCCCTCAAGAACACGATCATTATTACTTTTGCACTTTCTCCATTGATGGGAGACGAGGAGCATTGAGGGATGTGTGTCTGAGGCTGAAGAATGAGAAAATGATCATGTTTTGGTGGTTCGTTGGTTGGTTGATGATGTGATGTGATGGTTCAAAATAATAGATTGGTTCAGAGAGATAGCTTTCCATCTCCTCAACTTTCACCACTCCTCCTGTTTGCCTTGACAAGATTGCGAGTTCCTCCAAAGCAAAAAAGAAGAGCGATGACTCTTTACGCATTGTCGTCGTCCCCCCATTATTATTTCAAGACATTTTACTTTACTTCAATGTGTCATTTTTTGTCTGTTTCGCACTGCGGCTGTAAACAAGACTGCGGTACAGGAAGACATTAAAACTTTTATATGAGAATGAGAAATTGAAATGGGGCACAATATTAATTTATGGTTGGTGGGAAAAGTCGTACATATCTATATGTATATAATTAGGATAAGTGTCCAGAAGTCATGAACTTTCATTTTCTTTGGGAAAAAATCCACAAGAAGCAATGGAAAACCATAATGGCATGAAAGGGCTAGGCCATTTCCTCTGGAACATTAACTCCTTTTCTTTTCTTCTTTTTCTGTCTCTGAAAAAATAAGGTTACGTTCTTATCATATCTTTTGTTATTATCATGTTATGGGAAGGCATAAATAATGCAAAAGATGCACTTGGGCTTTAAATTTAAATCTAAAGCTGGTCATTATTCCACTCGCATATTGTATGTATAGTCATCGCATTATCCCACCACCAAAGTCCATCGCTTCAGTTCTCTTTTTTCCTTTTCTACGCTCCATTTATCCATCCTCTCCTCCATCCAACAGAGATAGATAGACAGACACCCACACACACAATGCAGGATATCAACTTTTTTGGTAGCTTAATATTTCCTCTGGCTTACAACAACGAAGTACAATAAGCAGAGAGAAGAGACGAACTTTCTCTTTCAACCATGAACGGACTTAGGTATACTATGTATTTGGCACTTCTTCTTTCCCTTTCCCCTGAGAACGTGTGTGGAAAGAGCAGGTGGTGTTTGCTTCCATGTCCAACTCTTACACAAGGAGATGGAAACCCCAGGTGAAAGTATGAAAGTCGTTGTTTGGTTATTGGCTCTGCTTTTTTACTGTCCTATGCTTTTCTTTTATTTATATACTTGCATTGGAGTCTCATCTGCTCCCTGTCATCACATATGTGTATGCAAGTAGGTCAAATTTGAATCCCAATGTGGATCATTCATTCCATTCGGTGTCATCCACCCCTTCTCACAAACAACCTATAGGTTTATATAGAGAGTTTCTTCTTTTCCCAAAAGCTGATGAATAGATGAATTGGGAGATTGGCGATGTCGCAATTTCATGATTCACTGACACTGCAACGACATACCAATCCAACGTGTGATCCGTTTCCACATACTATGTCCTTGTGTCGCTACATATTAGTCTGAATAGCTTTCACTTTATGCATAAACTGCTTTAAATGCCTTCGTTTCAATAATGACGTTGGTGAAAGCAAAGTAAGTAAAGAGATTCCCAAGGATTAAGGCGTCAAATGCGCATTTACCTGGTTTGTGTACAGAAAAGCTTTTCTTTGTTTCGTTTTCTGTAGGCAAACCGTATTTAAACTAACACACGACCACATTTACAAAACGGATGGTGGTCACCCTTATCTCGTTAGAACAGGACCACATGAATCCTACTATAGAATGTTTTTGCAGAATGTCTCTCTCTACTACTTGGCGGATAGAAACGATAATGAAAAACTTGGATTGGTAATAATTTGGAGTGTAAATATTCATGGGCCTCCACTGTTTTCATTCTGGAAATATACTCGTGCACAATGAATTGGAGGACAGATAGAAGATAAACCTTCCAGTGGTGGTGGTGACAGACAGGGAGGTAGACTTTCTCCATCTCGTTACATTTTCTATTTGCTGTAGTGTGCTAAAATTCATATGCAAGCACGCACGCTTTACTTTCATTCTTTAATTTCATTCCATTCCATCACGTAATATGCAAACTGTCAGAAACACAGACAGGGAATAGACAGTCAGAGAGCAAAGTGAAAGTTGGACAAAGTGAGGCAGGGAGAACGCGGAGGAGGAAAGGAAAAAAATCCAACTCCCAATAATACTAATGGCTATCTCGCTCCCTATCCATCCATCCATTTAATCCATTCGCCCTGTACATTTTATACTTTCTCTCACTCTCACAATCTAGCAACATACGAGAAGAACTACAGAAATACGTGCTACAAGGGTTGCTTTAGTTTTAGTTTAGTTTGCACAAGTCTTTAGACGAGTTGAGCTCCAGTAAAATTCCACACAGTCATTGGATTGCATTACTGACATAGTTTACTTTTTTTGACTCAGATAAAAACAGTGTAGGGAAGTGGCATAAGGTCCGTTCTTTTTGGTCTGTGGGGATATTTTGAAAGTATCTGCATGTACCAGGCTCCCACCATGCTTCTTCTTCTGGGGGTACATTTCTGTGAGATAGACGAGTATTATTCATGAAAGAGAGACAAGAGAAGGAAAAGAGAAAGACATTCCCTAGCTCCATTATCATCATCCAGTAGAGACCCTCTCTCTTCTTTCTCCTCACATCTTGTAAAAGAATCACCCGCACACAAGACAAAAATCAAGAGGAAGAAAAAGAAGAAAATCTTTAGTAAATGTATGCCACCAGACCAGACCAGAGGAGACATTAAACAGAAAAGAACAAAAGCAAAAGTGGAGTTAAGCCGTGCACTGGAATGGAATATGCTATGCTTGTAACGTCCTCCTTTGTAATGACATACCATAATGGTGGTTTTTACTTTCACTTTTACTTTCACTCTTCCTCTCCCTTGTTTACAACCGTAACATCAATACATATATTTAATACTACTTTTATCAGCATCAGCATCAACATGATCGTCGACCGTACCGCTGATCTTGTCTTCCTCTCAAATCTGTTTTATTCTTTTCCTGCGCTAAACGTTAGTATGTTTCTCTGTATTCGACCCTGATTTATTTTAAGATTACAGGGATTATTCCGCGGTCCTGATTACGTCTAAGATTTGTGAGGGATCAGATTTTTGTTTCATATAATTTTTACATTGCCTCTGGTAATTTTCGAGCAAAATTAGCCACAGTTGTGGAACTACTTGAACCCTATATTCTATCTCAGAATTTGACTAATCAAAATGGAATGTTCTGTGACAAGGATGAGCCTTTGTTTCACACGATTAATTTTTGCTATCCTCCAAAACTTTAGTTTCAATTCACTCTCCCAGTTTTTAATACCCTTTGGTAGTTTTCCGTTTCGTAAAGTCATCATTGAATTGATCCACTCAACCTGCTAACCTTAATTTCTTTTTCAGTTTCTAAATTGTGCCTACGTTTGGCTGACAGAAGAAGGTTGAAGGTGGTGGAGTAGGCGTTGGATGGATTGTAAATTAGTAGGGAAGAGGGTGAAAGTAAGTTGGAGAAAGTCGTTGTATAAATGACTTCTTATTGCAAAAGTTTCACAACTCCACTTTGTTTCCTCCTCCTTAAAATCCATTCGTATCAATTAAAAGGCTCGCAAATATAATCTGAGAAGAATAAGCCGCTGGAAGTGTTGGACACAAATTATTATTGCTTACCTAAGAACGGCTCATTCATTTCTTAATAACGGTCATTTTCACTTTCACTCTTGTCAGGGACTCTCGCCTTACATAATCCTTTCATAAGCGAGAGTTATTTGAATGTAAAAGCCATTGGACAAACTTATCTTGAGAGAACTGAAGTCAGGATGGTTATATCATACACTTGGATTGAGGGGTGAAAGTAAGAAGAAACTGCGTCAACTGTGACAGTTTCTCATAAAGACTGCGACACTGATTGACACCATTATGACCTTCCTTCCTTCACTTTCTTTCCTTCCTTCAACTCCGTAATTAGATTTAGGTAAAATTGCGAAAGTAGCGCATTTGGTTCACTGGGTTCTTGTACTTAGATGGATGCTACTCACACCTGCGTTACTCATGCCTGGAAGATTTGTGGGAAATCCAATACTAAGTTCCTAGAATCTATTTGGCATGGTTCGGTGTTATACAAATATTTCCAGAGATATGAGATTGTTATGTTGATCTTTATCAGCATTGATGATGTTTATACGGTTGGAACGTGAGTTGCGAAAACTAGAAAAGTTTTCATATCAGGCGCATACTTTCTCCAGATTAACATTGGTGATGAAGTGACGAGGGTGATTTCATTTCATGTCCACAGTCTAATTTAACTTTTGAGCCAGCTTACACTTTTACTTTTTAACTTTGCCATCTCATTGAGCAACATAACAACAACGTCATGGTCCCATTGGGCAACAACTCATCATAACATAACCCTTCGTTCACCAACTCTAGTTAACTGTTCATGTATCCGTCTATCTACTTTTATGAAACGACGTGTAAGAACAAACTTGCAGTAGCAAACCGTAGCGTTACTCAGACGACACAATAATAATAAGTTTGGAATGAAATGAGTTTAGACTCTGAGCTGATGATGGCGGTGGTGGTAGCGGGTGAGCCTAAGGGAACAATTGTATCGGTGAGTGCTCAATGGAAGAGAAAATGAACTGAAAGCTCTTTTGTGTTCCTTTAACAACTAAACCGTAAATTGTATCTCTGTACAAAATCAAATCTCCGCAAAAGAAGCAGAGAGAGAGAGCCTTCTCTCTACTCTTCCTAGAATAGAAGCATAGCAGAAATTTCTGTTCCGTCGTTTTATGCGGGTATCTACACTCACGTATCTGTCTGTATTCTTCCTTCCCTTTCTTTGCTTCAGTTGTTTTCACTTTCACTGCTACACTACCTGTGTTTCTCCTATAAATCCTCTAGCCTCTGCAAAACAGTAAATAAACTTGTGCAAATTAAAGTAGCAATCTCGACTCGGAGAAAGCAGTTCTCATGTGTCTAAATATGATGGATGCCAGGCAGACGGATGTAGATTTAAGAGATGTGGGGAAATCCCTTCTCACCACCCAACCAACCGGCACTAACAATAAGTAGGCTCAAATTTGGTACAACTTTCTTTCTTTCTCACACCCTTTATTGTCGCCATCAAAGCGTGAAGATCTGACAACAGTGAATGTTTCAGAACTATTATGAATGCGTTCTAAAAGATTTCATTTTGTACACAAAGGCAGGAGTCATTTTTGCCTTAATTTCCATCCGAACAATGCTATGCATGCAATACACCTACAGTAAGTCATTAAAAAGTCATTTACTCATTTGAGGGAAGGATTGGTTTTAGGATGAGGTGAGGTGAGATGAATGAATTTAGGCTTTTGAAATGAAGTAATATGCAATCTCACGCCTGAATGGGTTAATGAATGAATGAATGAATCAAAACCAAACCAAAGCAGGGAGGTAGATAGATTAATTTGAATTCACTTTCACTTGCAGATTTCCTATATTCATTCTCTTTCTGCGTCAGACAACAATGACTTGCTCTCTGAATAATATTGTGGCTCTTCTGGACGGTCAATGTTGGTCTTGTTGACGTAAAGTGACTGACTGGATATAACTACGCAATTATTAGCACATCAGTATCGCCATGTGTCATTATAATTCAATTCATTAGCGAGCCAATTTGTGTACCTAACAACGAATGAGGCTCATGCAGAGAGTGTCTCCTCAGTGGGAGTTGTCCACCTAATGAAGGGGGAGATCCGCTTTCTCTCCCATGCCTTAAGGATAGTGAAAGACGCTTGTGTGTACTACTACAATGGACGTCAGTCGAGTTTATACAGAGAATTTCATTACCTCCCGTAGGCAGTTCAATTATCCTTCCCTCACGACTTTGTCTATTTGTGCCTAAGTACACACATTTCGTTTTCATTACCTTTAGGTCTATTGTACACACAAATTGCTATTTTATTTTTAGAAGTCATTGGTACTCAAAGGGAAGGAGGAGGATTACATGTTTTAGAAAAAAATGTAAAGAAGGATATACTCTTCTTTGAAGAGACAAAAATAGGTGTAGGCGTCAATAATATATTCCTCCTTAAGCCGCGGTTCATTGAGCGTGTGGGCGTGATTTCCTTTTTGAAGATAAATGGGGAGAAAGTAGGCGCAAAGTTTCTCAAAGAGATAATATTTTCTTTTCCAATGGGTGTGGGGGAGTGGGAGTAATATTTAGTATTCAAAATCAATTTGATCCCTTGATAATGCCCTGCTGCTTGCAGCAACAACTTTCCATTCCAACCATTTACTTGAATGGAGAAAGCTGTGAGAAAAGGGAAAGCTTAAAATTACCGGTTGTGACAAAATCCTTTTAGCCTGTTTACTCTTTCTTTGAGACTTTGCAAACTCAAATTATAATGTGACGACGTGACGACAGCTCCAGGAAAGGTTTATTATTACAGAGCTTACTCAAATTTGCAATTGTGGTCTTTGCTATAAATAAATATTCATCTGTTTTTGCATCCACAGGTTTCCACAGGGACTGGGGTAGCGTCTTACTATGTCCACCTCATCGTCGCCGTTCCTGAAGCTTTCATCCTGGGCAATGGGGAATACCACGTGGAACAAGGCAGCACTATCAATCTCGTCTGTGTCATTGAAAAAGTAAGTGAAAGACTCCATCCGTTAAATCAAATAAAGCAACAGTAGGGAAGTGGAGAAAGTGCACGGAAGGTTTAACTTTTTTTCTGTAAATATTTTTTTGGGCCTTTTGAATGTTTCATACAACATAAGAAAGCAATCGACACACATACGATGCACGTCAATATGACAAGACAATTTATGAGTGCGGTAAGAGTCGGTTCGGTGAGTGAGTGAAAGAAAGAAAGAAAGAAGGGAGGGTGAAAGCAGAAGAAAGATTGTGTGTGTTTACGTACGTATATCTGTGGAAAGGAAAGGGGGAGGAGGAGAAGCAACTTTTATGTAGAAAGGATGAATTATTATTGGCAATTTATTGGCTTGTCAACTTTCCAACACTTTACTTTCACCTTGCCTTTCACCAGACCAGTACCTAATGCATTGCCTTTTCCCTGCCTTCACAATCAGCATTTGGCAACTTACACAACTCTTGTAGTTCTAAATGTATATAACCCTTTCTTTATTGCATAGAATACTAAATTCAGAAATAAAATCCAAATAACCCAATTCTTTATCGCCTTTTATATTGAAGTTACCTCAAGTCCTTCATAAAAAGATGTCCTTAGATACTTTTATGAAACGGGATTATTATGTCGTTAAGCATTATTATAAAGTGACAAAAAAGTCAAGAATCTCATCTCAACAAGCCAAGCCAAGCCAAGCCTTGACGACTTGGTAGAAATTGTCAGCATTATTGCACATCGCCTAGCCCTTGTGCATATATCATCAACGCCATCAAGACTCATAAATCACACTTTTTTTTACTCTCCACTCTTTTGATTTCATGTCTGCGTGACCTCTTTCTTCCCTCCTCATACCATTGTTATGGAACAAAATGCCGTCAAAATATTAAAATTAACCATTCAGTTGCTACTTTTTATAACAAGAAGAAGAGGATTTTTGTACACATTGAATAAAGAAAGATAAAAAGAATTTTTTGTTGAGGAAAATAAAAAGTTCAGAAAGTTGGCAAGATATCATTTCAAAAGGATTGCTGTCTTGAGGATGAGGAAGGTACTACTTTCCCTTTCACTCCTTGACAACCAGCTCATTTACCGTTCATTTTGAAGCATATATTTATTCAAGAAAAGTATATTTTTCTTTTCAAAAAACGGATGATGATGATTGTAATTATGGTTTGATAAAAGGATGGGAAAGTAAACATTTTTGCTATGGATCCATTTCTTGGTTACGAGACCCTTCTGACCATCTACGTGGCAACCAACTTGGGCAGAGCGTCCTTCTTCTCCACTTCCCTTCCATATATGGAATTGAAAGTGGAGAAGGAATTCCTTTCGAAACCTGTAGAAGTAGTTTTACTTGTACTTTGTACAAAACTAAACCCCAAATTACCCAAACGATTTACTTGAGCAGAATTTAAAGAACCTGAAATGCTTTAAATTTTACAAGGTATGGAGAAACTGAGAGGAGAGGAGAAAGTCTTCTCCACTTACTTAGATTCTTTACTACGCACTAGTTTTTTCTCGCTACAGGACATGCAAGCACATCCACATTACATAGAAGAGTCCCATATTATTTCCATTCTAACTTTCTTAAAGAGAGAAAGTAGAGTGAATTGAGTGAGAGGAAGAAGACTTGAATTTACATTCCCGTTATTAACTCAAAGTTACCAAGAAAGAAACTTCAATTCTAATTCCAATTCCACCACTCTGCAGATCCGAACTCATTCACTCTTTCATTCCATCTATTTTATTTTATTTTACTTTATTTTGGAAACGACGCCAAGAAATAGAGAGAAGTAACAGAGGACTTACTTCCTCTCTCTTTCTTGGATACTTTCGTCTTCCACCGTCTCTTCCAATTTAAAAGGAAGAAGAAAGTGAGAGGGTGAAGTGAGGAGAATAATAAAAGCTCGAGTGTTACTTTGTACTTACTTACTTTGAGCAAATTTCTTAATCTGTATTATTTACTCACTTATGCACATTCCCATAGTTCAGCTTCTGCTCGCCCTTCTTCCTTCCTTCCCTCCAGATCTCTTTGTCACTTGGAGTTAACTTCCCTAAAGGAACTTACAGAGAAAGTGAGAGAATTAGAATGCATCGTATCCAATTAAAATATACCTAAATTTATGGTGAGATTAGGCAAAACTTCTTCCTACGCTTACCACTCATGGAGGAGGGAAGCCTGTACGAATGCTATTCACATCCAAAACCTGTATCACAATTAATAACTAATTGAACCTAAGCCAGCTAAGATCTGCTGCTTTCCCTTTGTCTGACACTTAATGAACCTAACTTTTGCAGTATCAATTGGAGGTGGCTTTCTCCTTGTCTCATCATAACAGAAACAAACTGTCATGACGACACGCTTATGATGCCCCAGAAGAACTTTATACAGTCGGCTATAAACAGTCACTTGCTGTGTGCTTTTATTATTTTGTTTCGTAAAGTATTTTCTTACTGCGACAGTTTAATCTGTTAGTTGTAAGGAGGACAATCCGGTTCCGGTTTACTTAACTGCTTATACTTACATCTACTTTCCGTTTGGCCACGACGTTATGCTCAGTTTCTCTGCAATGGGCAACGAACCAAAGAGAGGGAGAAGATTGTGAGGAGAGTACACGGACGTTAGTCAAGTTATCTAAGTTAAGCCGGTTTTGTGCATTAACATGTTTTCTTTTGGTCGGTTGGCCATACTTTCTCTCTCTCATAATCCAACTAACGGGACTAAAAGGGATGGGAATGATGTAGCCTTGTTCTTCTTCTGTTATTCTGTCATGGGGTCAGGTCTTTGATCCCAGTCACTATCTCACTCCGAGTACATACGCAATGGAGCTTTCACTTTTACTTTCTCCGACATGGCTAATAACATGAGCAAACGAACGAAGCCGCAACGTGATGGGCACTATGTATTTACTTATTTCCAAAAAGGAAAGGATGCCAGAGAAAGAGAGGAACATGGGAATTTCCATAATCGTCCTGACTTCATGAAGTATCTTAAGAGAGAAAGCAAAGGGGCTACTTATAAAAACAAGGGCGAAAGAGAAAGGAGAGTTTGTAGTTTGCAGTAAAACTCATGTGCACATTTCAACCTACACACTTTATTTTCTT
>JAQIWU010000225.1:0-31909 GCA_034696445.1 Isotomiella minor
TCATTCGAAGAAAGGTAACAGACGAAGGCCGTCGTACGGGGTATACGGTCATGGTACAGACATTATGCAAATTATTTTGCTTGGACGAAGACATGGTGAAAAGCCTCGTATATAAAATCAAACGGCGCTACGCCAAAAAAATTCTGGGGTCTGCTTGCTGGAAGTTAATTGGTTAAAAACCAATAAAAGCATGAATTTGTCTGATGATGCTGTTGAATGATGACGATGATTCATCCACAATCATCAATTACGAAGAAGAATAACTGCTGGATATGAAATGTAAAACAGGGCTCAGGCTGTAGCTTTGAATCCACGCTGTGCTGGTTAACAGTAGGTTAAATCTGGTGAGACTATGACGTCTGACACGGGGGATTACACAAATTACAATATGTATATCTCGTAATTATAACGCAGAGGGGATGGGTTTACTTGGGAGGGTATAAAGCACCTATTGACACGGTGTCAGCTAATTTTTAAGCTTCAGTTCAATTTTAGTGTTCTTCTGTGTTTGAGCGACATTTTCTTACAGTTAAGATAAGAAAGGCCTGGCTCTGCAATCTCAATCTTCGTTAACTGTCTGAAATCAGTGCCATAATTTTTCCTTGTGTTCAGAAACCTACGTTTGAGTCCCGACGACAATCATCCTCCTGCAAAATATCGTAAGTTTACAAAAGTTTCCAAGCAAGGTTCTATTCCTTACAGAGTAGAGAAAGCCATCACTTTATGCAACTTTAAATTAATAGAACATCGTGACCCATTTAGCATTCCAATTCATCCATTTTTCATTTAGGCATGCTCCATTCTTTCATAACAATGTATCACTTGTATCAATCATATTATCCATTGTTACTCATATAAAATCATCATTTAGTCATTCTTTCTGAAGGCGTTTTCTTCAGTTTCACGTTACCCCTATTGGACGCATAGTTAGCCTAGGCATTACTTCTTGTGATAAATAAGTAAGAGATGCAAGCCATCGGGTTCAAATTGCTAAGCCAAGTAAGCAAAATTATTATTAATTGCTGATAACTGTTTATCTGGAAAAGATGGAGGAAAAGAGGAGCGAGGTTACTCACACACACAGCAGGAAGGAAATAGAACGCAGTGGCAGTTCTAGAAACTACCTTGTACTATCGAACAAGTTAGTCTTTAAGATCAAGATCAGGGTTGATTAGTAGTAGCGCCGTAAAAGATGGCGTCTAGACTAATAAATAGGCAGTTAAATTATTCAGCTCATGTTATGTAAAGTAGCAAAAGGTCATCCATCTCGTAACTACCTCAAGGTTACAAGACGTGCTGTGTGGACTTTGGTCCATCGTAGTTCGTTCTTAGTAGTATTCCAGGTATGATAAGTTGACTCACTTAATTGGTATTTGTACCAGACACAGGCAAATGGTTCATAGTTATTGGTTCACGTTGGTGGTGGTGGTGAATGCACTGGCAATGGCAAAGGCTGAGGCACCTGACATTGAGATGATGACGCCGACGCGGCTGGCTACGGCAATACGTCCGCTGGTTCCTCCTGATTATAGACTACTCATCCAAGATTGGCCAAACAGATTCTTCCTCTCTGAAGGGTAAAGCATAACCATATTCTGTCTTTAGGGAACCACAGCCACCAACTCAATAACTATGGACTACTCCTTCTACTTTGACGAACGGATACACCTCACGCCCAACAAGCCCCACATTCGGAACATTTCGAAGGAACTCTCCAACGCCAAGGTACTGTTACTGTTGGCAAATTACAACTTCATTAATGCTGATCCTTTTTGTCGATTGCTTCCACAGGTGACGGAAGAGGCTTTCTTCATTTGTGACTTGGGCGATGTGATCAAGAAGCACGATGAATGGGTGTACTATCTTCCCCGGGTGACTCCGCATTATGGTAATTTTTCCTTTTCCTGAAAATATAAGGAAGCCATAATTACGACGGATTTATAATGCTTTTTTTCTACATACCATTTTTATAGCTGTGAAATGCAACGACAGTCGACTCATCTTGCAAACTCTGGCTGGACTGGGGGCAGGATTCGACTGTGCTTCAAAGGTATACCAATTAACGTAATAACTCCTACCTAGCCTTTTACAGTAAATCATGCACGATTCTTCTAGGCTGAAATGAAAAAAGTTCTGGATTTGGGTGTCCACCCATCAAACATCATTTTTGCCAACCCAACTAAGCAAGCTTCCCATGTTCGAGCGGCTGCTGAGAACAATGTGACTCGGATGACTTTCGACAACGAGGGAGAACTTCGCAAGATCAAGTCCCTTCATCCAAAAGCACAGTAAGTTGTCCACCAGATTGCCTTAACTGTTACTTACAGTTCCTCCCGTACCTTTAGGATGGTCATTCGTATCCGCTGTGATGCAGAGAAGGCCCAATGCCAACTGGGAATGAAGTTTGGAGTCACCGTGGACGAAGCCCCGGCTTTGCTTATGGCAGCCAAAGCTCTGGATATGGACGTCATTGGCGTGAGCTTCCATGTTGGTTCTGGCTGCATGGTGAGTCCCTGTCTTTAATCTTTTTACATCCTATAACATAACCACAATTGTATGGCATACGATTGAATATTGTAAACTTGCAGGACCCACCTGTGTTTCGTCGTGCCATTGAATCGTGCAAGTGGCTCTTTGGAATTGCTGAAGCCTTGGGGTTTAACATGAACTTGATTGATATTGGTATGGACCTGACGACCCCCTTCATTTCATAAATAGAATAACATTATATTTCCTGATAAGGTGGTGGATTTCCGGGAAACAGGGGGACGTCTATTAAAGAGATAGCCTCAATTATAAATGAATCTCTGGCCTGTAATTTTCCGGACGGTTGTGGAGTTGAGATAATAGCAGAGCCGGGCCGGTTCTACGTCGCTTCCGCATTCTCCTTGAATACTCTGGTTCATTCCATTCGCGAAGTGAAAGAAACCGACGATGAGATGCAAAAGTACATGTACTACATCAACGATGGTGTGTATGGAAGCTTCAACTGTGTCATTTATGATCATGCCGTTGTTCGGCCAGAGCTGCTGAAGGTAAGGTGTTTTTTGTTGCACTCAATATTCAAATCTAAAAATATAATGTATTCAATTCCAAATTGTCGCTTGACTTAATAGAATTACGATGGTCGTGAAACATACGAATGCTCCATTTGGGGTCCCACATGCGATGGGCTGGATCAAGTTTGCCCCAAAGAGTTTCTTCCCAAGCTGGACATGGGAGATTGGATGCTCTTTCGCAATATGGGAGCTTACACTTTGGTTGCTGGAGGCACCTTCAATGGATTCCCAACTCCCAAGGTGCACTACGTGGCGTCCTATGATTCATTGTAAGCAGCTCATTAAATCAGCATAGCATCGTTAGTTTTGTCCCTTGGTACTGCAACTTACAAATTCTATTGTCACAGCATCAAACTGAAGGACTTCACTCCACCAGAAGACTTTGTTACTGAAAATGTACCAATCTTCATGAAAGCCGGGGTAGGCAACAACCGAGACGCTGTCGGGTGGGTCGCGGCGGCAGCTGACCCCACCGGCAGCTGCATGTCCTTCGACGACGTCTTCGACAATCAACCATCAGGCATGACTATTCCATGCGACTCCTTCCTATTCGAGTTTCCGACTAACATTGAGGCACAATGATGTGATTTATGTTGATAAGCTCAAATATTTGCTTCGTATAGTGCTTTTATGTACTGACTTTAGGGAAAATGTCATTTGCACCAACTATTATTCATTATATAGATAACTTATGCAATTTTAGTGAAGTGACGCCTCCAGGAATTCACAGTGACCAATCGTATGTGATTTAAAAGTGAGAGGTTATTTGGAGGAACATTAAGCATGAAATGAAGAGTGGTAGAGGTAGAGTACTGGATAAGAAGATTAAACAAAATATTGCACATTGTCAATATTACACATTGTATCAATTGTATGGTGCCTTCTTTTAAACGAATAAAGTATCAATTGTCTGTGATTTACTTCACTTGCTTATATCAAAAAGCTGTCAACATGTCAACATTACTTAACAGAATCGAGGTGTAATAGGCATTCATTACGGGGAGACAATCGTGTGGATTCACTTATGTGTTTTAATGGTTTTTTTTATTTACTTACTGGAAGCAGAGAAGCATCTTAACAATTATCTTTGATTCAATTTTATGTTGTATTTTGGATAACATAACACCTCTGATTATTCACACATTCCATTTAATGTATTTAAGCCCCACCGAACTCCCTTTTACCCTTACCCTTCCTTAAGACTCCATTATGTAAGTCTTTATTTGTTATACTCGAATCAGTATTATCCATTACTTTATATTTTGTGTGAGTATAACCTATTTAGTTTTCTTCAACAAAGTTAAAAATGTTTCAACTATTTCTTTCAGATAGGCATTATTGAATAATACAATTATGTTTCTCTAGCTTGAAATGAGGACACACATTAAGAAAAAGATCGAAAAGTCACTGGCAGAAATTATAGACATCTAAATCTGTTATGTTGCAAAATTAGTAGCGTATATCTATTAGGCTAAAGTTATATTTTCATCCAATGATCATAGCTGAGTCTGACCTACTTCGTTATATCATTTTCATTTATCATACTTATAAAGGTCAGACCTCAAAGTCTTAGGAATCATTCAGAGAAATAATCGAATGCTATCGTTTAGAAGTTAACAATTTTTCAAGTTATTTTTTTCCTTTTGAGGCGATCGAGAGAACTGTCACTGATTTAACGGAATCGAACCATTATTCTATTATTTCCGTATTTACATAAAACTTGCTTATTTCCTTCAGTTGCTGCCTATTTCTATTTCTTTCGGAATGAAAATCTGTAGTACTTAGTCCTTACCAATTCTTTCTTGTGTCAAATCTTAGACGTCAAATTAAGAATGAAAATTTAAATCAGGTTATTTTTTATATGGGGCATAACGTGTGCTGGACGACTTTCCACCACGTCCTGAAGACGCCATAGGGCCTCCATACGAACCGTCTGCAATAAATGATAAATGCGTGTTACTATTCATAATGTAATAAGAAACTTTGCAAAATTTTAAAATTACTATCAGCAGGCGGGTAATAGCTATCAACAGATCCATAGTAGGAGGCATAGGGATCCTCGTACGGAGTAGAATAAGATCTAGATGGTGGAGGAGGACTCCTGGACCTCATATGAGAACTGCTTGACCTCCTTTCAAATTCAGTGGGTCTTGAAGGCTCCATACCACGCCATTGAGACGAATCGCCATATGGAATTGACGAACTCATTGGATCCTTGCGCCTCTGTGTTGGAGGAGGGCTCTGTTCATGCGGATACCTTCGATACTAATGGAAAAATAATTGCACATGCTTAATTAGTTCCAACCCTTCTACATCTCATATATAAATAGTAATGGGATCCAATCCTCTTTTCCAATTTCTCTCACCACTTGTACTGGTCCAGGTGACCCTGGATCCGGGTAATCATACACTGGTGGGGGAGCCACAGACCTATGATGCGACCTAGGTGGCTCACTAGGCGGTAGATAAGATCGAGGCGGAGGTGGTTGTGAATATCTATCTGACCTGCCTCCACCACCTCCAGAATCTCCCATGGGACGACCGTTCGCGCTAGCAATCCAAGGAAGACTTTCTAACGCCCGGTTGTCACTAAGGACTTGTTCTTTCAGACAACTAATGGCATACGCCATTCGTTTGTAAGCTTCAGATGCAGAAGCTGTCACATGGATTGAAACATGCATGTCCTCGTTAAGATGGAGATATTTAGGATCATTAGAACGCCTAAGTTCTTCCTCCTAAACAAAGTAGCAAGGAAGTAAGATTGGTAACAATCTCAGACAATAAACCTAGGATTACCTTATCCTTATCCTTCATGACCCCTTTTCCGAGCAGTACCATTTTGGCAGACGTTTCCTTCATCAACGCTTTCAAGTATGCTCCCTTGGGGCCAATTATTCTTCCAGCATAGTTGAACTATAAACAATTGCACGTTTATAATGCAAAATCACATTAAAATCTGTTCTAAAACCAATACCTTCGGAAACAATCGTGACGGAGGCATGGCTTTAGCCATAAGTGTGATCGGAGGGTCATTGTACAGATCGATGAAGACGGGCTCCTGTGCCATTGCACCATAGGATCCCCTAGCCGCCCGGTCAAGTTCTACCAATGAAATAAATACAGTCAACCATTCGACATAGCATGAGCACTCTTTACCAGCTTGAATCAATCGATGGATATGCGGAAACTGTTCCGCGTCCAACGTATCCCTCTCTTTGACCAAGTTCCGAACAAACTTGTTAAAATTGTCATCAACAGGGCCTTCATAATTGCCACCACCAATCCGTTCCGGATCCTCCTTGAGTTTCCTGCCTCCAAATTCATACCCCCCACCCCCACCAACTCCACCGCCACCGCCGCCGCCACCACCCCCAACTCCCATAATCCTGTCAGGCTCCTCTTTTGTCAACTTCCTCCCCCCACCAAATCCCCTCCTTCCTCCATCCCCATCTCGATTCGGCGAATCACCACCGTCTGAAGACATTCTTATCGTATATCCCTTTTCCTAAACCAAAAAAAAACTAAAACAATGAAAAGTCAAAGTTATGCCGGGTCGGTCAGATTTACCTTTTGGAAACAAGAACCAAAGCAAGATTCGGAGTGGTCGAAAGGTTTCAAAATTTGTTTAAAAACCGTTTTTAAAACACAGCTACAATTTACTCTTTTGAAATATTTGAGTCTGGCAGTAAAAACCTAAAAAAAACTGACAGGCAGCAGAGTAAAGACTGGGGCAACCTCAGCCACTAAAAAACCAGAGGAGACCGAATATCCTTTTCCTTTCTCAATCCTTTGTCTTTTTGAAAAAGAGGAAAGGCAGCATTCACAAAAGTGTTGAAGGGTCCTCTTCCTCTTGGATCCAAGTTAGCCTTTGAAGAAGCCAAAAGTGAAAGAGATGAATGGATGCTCCGACTGCCTGGGGAGGGCTGGAGAGTGGACGAGTGGAACAGCTATCAAACAACGGAGAGTCTACAAAAGAATACTACACTTTTTTGTTGGAGGGGATATGAGATGATGAGAGAGCGAGTGTATAGGAGGCACTATTATAGCAGCAGAGTGTGTTTGTTGTAGTAGTAAAAAGTGCCCAGTCTATCAGCACAACACAACATTCTTTTCTTTCTTCTTCTTCCTTTCTCTCCCCCCTGCATGATTAGTCAGTTTTGTAGTGGACAAGGGTCGAGACGCTTAACTTTTAATTAAGGGACCAATGATCCTTTGTTGGTAGCATTTTTTATAGTTGTTTGAGAAGGAAAGTTGAAAGTAAGTGGGTACTTTGAAGGGCACTCTCGATTTCACGTCACAAGTTCAAGTTCATCACTGGGGTTCGAGTCCTTGCTTGCTTATCATCAAAGATACTATCAATATCAATTATTGTCCCTACAACTGACAGCTGATGGCCCGTCAACCAAGCGGGTAAGCAGTGACTGCCATTGATTCATTGGTAAACATCGATTGATTGATTGATTCATATTTATTTACCAGAACTCTGAAGAAATGAACGTGGACAACACTCAATTTAACTCAAACGGACATTTGTCGCCTCACCAGCAGCAGCCTTCTTCAGGTGGGATGCCTTCCAGTACCACCAATGGAAATCCTGGTGGTGTGCCCCCACCACTCGCAACCCCTCCGGAAGCAGCCGCACAGCAGTTTTGCCTTCGCTGGAACAGTTATCCGGCCACCGTTGCGACACAATTGGCTGCATTGAGGGCGCAGGAGGAGTTTGTGGATGTCACTCTTGCATGCGAGGGGAAGTTGTTGAAGGCACATAAGTTGGTCCTGTCTGCATGCAGCCCGTATTTCATGCAATTGCTCAAGGTATAATAAAGCATAAAAGAGTACAAATTATTCATAAATAATTGATGTGATTGCTTAATTGCGATTCTTCATTTCCAGAGCACTCCGTCGTCTCAATACCCCGTGATTTTCCTTCGTGATGTTGGATTTCGTCAACTCGTGGCCTTATTAGACTTTATGTATGACGGCGAGGTGAACGTGTCTCAGACAGAGTTGCCTGCGCTGTTGAGAACGGCCGAAGCTCTGCAAGTTCGAGGCCTTGCGGACACCACAACTGCAAACAATAATAATAGCAGCTCAAATTACCCTACGCCATCACCACAACCACCTCAACAGAAGGCTGGTTTTGGAACTCAGTATGGACAAATGACAGGACAAACTGTGATGAACAACAACACGCTTCCAAACTCTGCTCAACTACCCTTACATGACGTTGGTACCCCTTGTACGTCCACTGAGGTTCCGTCTCAACAAATAACTTCAATGGCACCAATTATGGGAACCACTTCAATGGTTTCCAATTCCATTACCACTGCCACTTGCTCCACGTCGTCAATGCTTCCGATGCCATTTCCCGTTAAAAGGGATAGGAGTACGCCCATGTCAGAAGATCTCATGAATAAGGACAAGGAACAAGAGGAAGAAGATTTCGAGGTTAGGGTAGATTCTCGATTGTATGACTAGACTTTACTTTATGTATTGTGTTATTTATTCAGTTAATTGGAATTGGAGATGTTGATCAAGGGAATTTAAATGATGAGGACACTGGAGACGATTTGGAGGATACAGGTACGAAGCGTTATTGTGGTAATCTATGAATCGTGTAGGTAATCAGCCATCGTTTACCTTTTTTGATTACATAGGTCAAGTATTTCCCAGTGACGGGGCCATGGCGTTTGAACACTTGAACATGGGAAATGACAACGGAGAGCATCAGTCTGAGGACGAGGAAACTTCTGAAGAAATGTCTGAAGAGGATGCTGAATTCGCCTATCAGTCGGATAATTCGTACGGACAACGTAAGTCACCTACCTTTCTATTTCATTCAACATTTCATTGAAAAACATTTAAAACTATTTACAGAAGTAGAAGGTATGGCCATGGGAGAAAATGAAGCTACTCCAAATGGAGATGGCTCAGCTGGCCCCTCGTCTCATCCACCTGGACAAGGAGATGGCAATGGACCCCTGCCTATTGCTGGGAAAAAGGAAAACATGGGACAAATGCTTCCTATCCCAGGCACAGGAAGAAATCGTTTGAATCGACAGCAACTTTGGCCTCCTGGAATTCCATATCATGGACCGCAACAGTGCCCATACTGCAGCAGAATCCTCAGCAATGTTGGAAATTGGAGGAAACACGTCGTGACTATGCATTTTGCCCGAGAGAAAAATTACAAATGCCGTCACTGTGTGAGTGCCTTCCGAACTGCAGAGTATCTGCAGAAACACTACGTTCGAGTTCACAATTATCCTCAAAAAATGACAAGGCGCAAATACTCAGAACCAACGTAGTCGATTTGCCGTTCATGTATCACTTTAAGTGTACACTACACACAATAACCAAACCAAAAGACTCCAGTATTCATTCGCAACTTTTACCGATTTTTCATACATATGACTATTATACAGACTGATTTTTGTATGTATTGTACTATAGTTTCCTACAACTCAAGCAACTTGGTCTCAATTTATGTCTCACTTGTTTTTAGAATGTAAGATCTTTGATGATTTTTTGTACACTTTTACACCAAGTGCCATAATTGTATGGCGTAGACTTTTCATTTAAGTCTTTTATGTACTTAGTAGCAGTGATTATTACTTATCACCGGTGAGTAACATGCACCAACGATTTTGTTGAATTGTAATTTTAGTTATGACTTATTAGCCTTAATATCCATATCTAACATACTTTAATATTTATCGTCTTCAGGGAACCTTATTACAACGACTTGTGAAAAAGACACTTACCTGATGTATTCCTAGATGAGATTTTTGCAGATTGCTGCAGTAAGTATAATGATGACGTTGTAAAGTTGAAATATCTCATCTTTATTAAATCGCTTACAAAGAGAAAGTTATTTATTATCATCACGGGTCGGTCGAGGACTCTATTGTTGTAAAATGGAATTGTATATGAAGAAAAATTTACGTCTGTTGTAATAAAATCATCATAAAAGTACGAACCCTGGTTTGAAATCATGTCTTACTGCCTCAACCTTATGCCCTCGTGGATTTTATTGCTTGGAGTAAGTGCAGTTTAAACTCGTTCCTTACTTAAGATTTACGATTCTTTCTTTTACTACACAGTCGCATACTTTCTCCCCGTAGACTTAATGGCTTCCTCCCTAGAAGAGTAGTCGGAAATGTAATTTAAGGTAAGAGTGTAAATTAACAAGGCTTTGTACGCCCAATTTTATTGCGGACCTCCTCCTTAGGATATTGAGAAGAGGGGAGAATATTTATGAACTTTCTCCTATTTATTACATTAACAAAAGTTGAGACATTTAAAATTTCATGAAGCTTTGTGTGTGTGGTGCCCAACGGCGTAAAAGATTCGTAAGGGAAGAGCCACTGTAGATCCATACTATCTAAGCGTTTAATTAAAAATAGTTAGTCGGGGCACAATGAGACAAGGAGAAAGTAAAGTCCAATTTCCGGTACCAAGTACACATGAAAAAATACATTAAAGCTTAAAGTCAGACTCCCAACATTCTTACACTCCAACAGAGATGAAGATCGGACCTTCTGCCCCATGTTTTTGGTGGTGGAAGATCGTATATTTAGAAGGATTTCGGTTTCATGGAACCCAGTCTCCGTTCAACCCTCTCGGAGTACATACATCATCATCATCATCATCATATAGACGAAAAGAAAGCCAGTCTACAACACAGCGTCTTTGGAAGAGAAAGCGAACCGCAGAGTTCACCCTGGTTTGCGATCCTATGAGAGATCGAGCGTCTCAAATTTTTATCATTCGACTTTCTCTCCTTTTTCATGTTGAACTGTACATTCGTGTTGGAAGAATAAACTGAAATAGTCTGAAATTTGTGAAGTGTGGGAGTTTCTTAATAACTCGACCCTACCATACGACGACAAATCAAGCAAGGTAAGGCAACAATTACTTACTTTCTCTACTATTGTGGGGAAAGGTGAGACATGGTTGGTGGGTGTATTATGGTTACGTAAGCAATCGAATAGTTGCTTTTGTAGACCTTTTTAGTTGCTTTTGTAGACCTTTTTTCAGTAATTCTGTCTGACATAAGAGGAAATCCAATAGACCTTTTTTCAGTAATTCTGTCTGACATAAGAGGAAATCCAATTCAAATGTAAATGCAATTTCGTAACTTTTATAATAATAGAGTAAAAGCTAACAATAACTGTGAGGTGAAATGATTGATTTTGGAGGCATATCAGATACCAAAATTACCATCTTTTCTTTTGTGGGTACGTCAGTACAACAATGTGGCCTACATACTCCTGTCAATTACATTCCTGATCATTTCATCATTCCATCCCTGCAAGGCCATCGCAATCTCAAGTGTAGAAACTGTAGTGTGTATAGGGAAAAAGAAAGTAAGATGCATTGCATGAAGAAAAATGCTAGTTTATCACAGGGCAGAGAGAGACTTTAATGGAGTGCGACTGATTGGTAATCAATCCACCACGACTAATGCTACTGCTTGAAACCTCAAACCACGATAGCTTATGCACCAGTACGATGGCCGTAGGGTCAGCCATGACATGATAATAAAGAGGAAAAGCATGCTTTGCTTCCTCCTCAGAGAGAAAATAAGATGGAGAGAGAAACAACACCACATACTAATCCTAAGTGATTTCGGAGAAGGAGATGTAGGTATGTCAGAAGAAATAATAACAGCAAAATCCTAAGTCTCGTCAAAACCACGAACCACCTTCACCTCACTTTCACTTTATTGTGGATGCGTGCGTAGGCGATGGAGGAGGAATTGTTGCTGACTGAGATTTCATTTTGGCGAGAGGCTATTGCATTACATCAATACAGTTAGAGAAGACACTCATATATGGATCTACTTAACAACCACCATGGCAGTGGCCTCTGCCACTGACACTGATTCAGTGCCTTTCTGATGAGGACCATAAAATGAGCCGAGGTTCCTGTTGCTTGATCGAGTTGCACCTTCGACATTGCCATTGTGCAAACTACTCTGTTTTAGCAACTAACTCTACACCAAGCATTTTCTTCCACTATACTTCCCCTCTTTCGATTTCTGTTATAATTCTAATGGCGAACCCCCGTCATCCATTATTCATAAGGTTAGATCCACTTTCACTTCCGTCTTCAACAAGACCTTCATAAATCATTACAGGCTTCATCGTCGTCATCATCATCATTTCGAGGAGAAAAAGAAAGCTTGGACAGGTACTGAGGATCAGGTTCACTAGCGTACATATTAAGACGACGGTTTTTTCTTTGAATGGGGCAAATCCATGAATGAATTACGCTGGACTGGAATCGAATTAGGTAGCTTGAATGAGCGAGTGAGTGGAGTGGAGAGGAGAAAGCAAACTAATGTACAGAAAGCAGACTGAACATGTCAGGCCATTTTTATTTAGAGTACCAGGCTGCATCTTACAGCTTGGCAGCTGAGGCTTTCTACCATTAATTTCACTCAAGGTATCCACACTACTGCTGCTACTAAAATTGACTCTGATTGTCAGGAACACATGTAGTTAGAAAGTATGGAGGATTAGCGCACAAAGCACCAACGTTCTTGTAAAATAAGTCTTGCCTTTTCTGGATCCAATTCATTCACTTGCCCGACAAGGTCGTTCACTAATTTACTGCATTTAAGTGGTTGGTGCAAGCAGAGAGGAAATATTTGTCCATCTTTCCGTCTTTTCTGTAACCTTGTCCCTCTGTATTGCACACACCAAAAGGATGCCTGGAGAGAATGGCTTGGTCCAATTTATTAGTCTGATGTTGAGTCGTAAATAGGGAATTAGACCAATTAGACTTTCTCTCTCACAAATCACTAATGAATCATCGCAAAGGAAGAGAGAAACTGACTGCAAGAAAAGATCTCTACGACTTTGGTCATAAATTCACCACCTCATGTCCTAATAACATTTATTCCTTTCGTTTACCATGGTTGAGAGGGATCGTGTCATTATTCCAACAAACTAGCTCTTGGAGAAAGCCTCATTTATTCCAATCTAGTGAAAAAGCCTTCAATCTGTCAAGACAAATAAGTGTCAGAGTTGGAATGGGTTAGGAGGGGTACTGCAAGACGAGAAGACGTCATTTCAGAAAATTAATATAGGAATTACTGACCACACGAAGAGACAATAGAAAGATGTCATAACCCCGAAGTGCCTCCATTAAAGCGAGTCTACAATCCTTGACAAGCTCGACGAAGTGGAAAGCGTGGAAATAAATTATGGCTTGGACGTTACATACGGCTAGATATGTAGTTAGAACAGTTTATATCCACTTGACAAGCACTTAACTTGTATGACGACCAAAGTGTAAAGGCTCCATTAGATGGAGAGAACTACACATTGTGGTATTCCAAGTGACACTTTCCCCTCAATGAACAGAGCTCGCGTCATCACATCACATCATTGTCCCTTCACAGTCATTCGACTGTGTCAATGGCCAAAGCAAACTAATCCACATCACATTTCGCGTAAAACCACTATCCTTTGTTTGAGAGATTTTAAGGCGAAAATGTGACATTTGCATTGTTCCGCTTCAAGTGAGGTCTACCGCAAATCATTTGAGAGCTTCGAGTTATGCATAAAGAGAAGACTACCAACCAACCAAATGACTAAAATCTAGATAAACGGGAATGAGATTAGTCGTTGATTGGCACGTGGTAGGGATTTAGATTTGATCCCACGTGACATCATTACAAAATGGCAAAGGAGGCTGAGGCTGGCATACAATCACTGCTGCCCGTGATTACATGATAATTTCCTCCTACATGTAGACGTCACAGTCAGTCTTCTTTCCATCCAACTTTCTCCTTCCTTCCAGAACTTACCCTCCCGATGGGGAAATTATGTAAACTGGAATGGCATTATTAGTGTTGTACTTCAGCAAGGCTCACTCATTTATTCAATCCAATAAGTCTCCGAGAGATACCTTCGACTTTCTCCAAGTTAAGTTGTGCCCCTTCACTTTCTTTTCCAATTTTCTTTCAATCTGTTAGAGAAAGGAGACTGATTGCATCTGGTTCTGTTTTTGGATTGACTTGGGAAAGGACAGGACGAAGGAACAAATCCTTCACTTTCACTTTAGTTGACAAGACCAAAATGAAAAAAGTTGGATATCAAAATTCTTAGTTACTCACTCACTCAAGAGAAAAGAAAGTCAGTTGCAGAAGCTTTCGCAAGAACGTTGGTTACACAAGGTGTAGATGATGATGATGATGATGAGCTATTTAGGTCAGCACGATATACACGAACGTCTTTATCTACCTCCGACTGAGAAGTCCTAAGTTCACGAGTAGCGACCTCACTAGGTACCCTTAGTGGGCAGGATCAGAGGATTCCATTTCCAATATAAAACTACATTCAAAACTTTATGGCACATGTCGATACGAAGGTTAGTTGGAGAAAGATGAGATGAGCTTGTGATGACATTTATGCTGGTGGTAAGGGTGGATAATATTGCAATGAAAATGTCTAAACTCAAAGTAAGGAGCCCCTGCAGGGGTTACATCGTTTCAAGCTTTTAGCAGAGCTAGCTAAATACTAAAACTCTAGAAATTCGATACTTGTTTCACTTATTGCTATTGATTTAATGTCACGTTGTTCTCCCTACCGTGTACATACATGATGCAAGAAGGACCCTGTCCATAAGTTACGTACTCGCAACTCAGATCTCTCTTTGAAAAGTTTTTCTATTCCATTTCACCTTGTTTTGCTTACCGAAAGGAAGTTATACAGATAAGCTGTTGTGAGAAAAAATCGACCTTTTCCCTCTCATTCTCACTGGAAACTTGGAAAAAGTTTGTAGAAATTCTAATCAGACAATCAGACAGACTTTTCCACACTTTTTTTTCTTCTTTTCAGATTCTAAAAACCACTTTCTTGGAATTACACAATGCACAATGTACATGTTTACAACTCAACCCTTTAATCCATGAGAAAATAAAAAGAAAAAAGTATAACATAAAAAAAAGAAAAGAAGCAAAGCAAGAAGAAAGTTAGAGTGGGTGTCTTCGGGTTCATCCCGTATACGTGGTATAGCACAAAGCCACCAGGCAAATCCGAGATAAAGCAAGACAACAATGAATGAATACCTACACAATATTGGTTAATATGTAATAGAAGTTGGGGAAAGTAGACGTGTAAGTCAGTCGTGGATCCTCATCATCCACTGTCTGTACCAAACCAAGTAGTGAAAGCTAAGCCACGTCAAGCCCATTGCAATGGAAATGGAAAGAAAGACGGGAAATTAATAGGATAAGAAACTTGTACGAGGAATTATTAGCCAAATAACTGGTTGCTCTACGACTTTCCCCATTCTCATTCTGTCTACCTAAGTGGATTGCGTAGAAAAAGAAAGCAGGGATGAGGCTTCTTTTTCCACGAAGCTGAGTTAGAAAAGAACACGAGGGAGAGCAAAGTTCTGCTTTCTTCTTCTTATTTTACCTCTTCCTTCTTTTCTTATCTAAATGAAGGAAGACAGCCACATTCCCCTTCTTTTCCCACAGAACATAAGACATCCCCGCTCTGATTAACAACAAGAGACGGGAAACCTTTTCTTGGAATAATGAGTTTATATGTAATGTTGGATGAGATTTCCTTCTTCAAGTCAAAATAAATTGAATAAACTAAACCGACCTTTCTATCCTTTTTTCGGGGGAATTTTTGTTTAATCTCCAGATTTTTCTTTCATTGCAACAAAAAAGAAATAAATGCCCTTTATTTTGCATTATTAAAGCATCGAGTTCAAGACACCCACACATCAAAAGGCGGTAGTGGTTACGTAGTGAAAGTGAAACAGATTGTGGGGAGGTAAAGGTACAACATTGATATTCTGGTCTTTACTTCTCATTCCCTTTGCACCTAAGCCAAGTCGTAAGTCGGCCTTCATCTGGTCTAGAAAAATAAAGTTCCTTGGCCTTATGTTCTTCTCCGCTGCATGAAAATTTATAATGGGCAAGTGAAAATGAATGGGGAAGAAAGACGAAAGGAAAAGGTTCCTTATTTCCTCTTTATTCTTCCTCCCCTGCTTCCACTTTCACCCATTACTTACACACTAGTTTTTTGTCTTAATTCATATCATGGTATAATGTGTAAGGGAGTTTTCACAGACGTTGTGTGACCCGTTCTTCACGAAAGCAATTAGTTGTAATGTACTGCATCCTCTTCCTCTTTTCTCTATATGACTAAACAAAAGAGGGGTTATTGATGTGGGAAGATTTTCGGTACTTAACGATCCATCGGCTGGCGCTTTACTTTCTCTTCGGCTCAGAAAGAAAGCAAATACTATACTAAGCAGGTGGACGGTCCCACTGAAAAGTTTTTGAGAATTGCTGAAAGACTTTCTGAGGGAGAGAGAAAGTCTTGGGTTTAGAAGGGTTAGTGTGAAGGCCTTATTAAGTGGACTGAAATTACGTTCAAAAGTTTTTTGATCAATGAAGAGCAATATTCGATTGGATCCTAGAGAGGAGAGAAAAGGACAAGAGAAATACTAAAGAAATCAGCGGAAGCATAGCGCAGCAAGGCTGTGCTGCTGCTTTCTCTACCATCCTCATTATGTTCCCCTCTTTCTCTTTAATGTACTTACCTATCTTGTTCATTCATTCAACATTATTACTATATATTGCACTCCCTGCTGGTTCTCTTTCGGAGCTTCGTGGAAAATTGCTTACTTTCTCCGCACTGATTTTGGCAGAATGATAAATAAACTCTACTTATGAAATGAAGAGAGAGGGACGTCTGAATTTGAAATATTATAGGATCAGTATCTGAAATATCTACTGAGTCAAGTCCTAAAAGTTTGTGCTAAAATTATTAGAAAGGGACAGACAGATCCCTGGGGTGCACCTCAAAAATGTATCCTCATTATTACTACTTCTCTTCTTCTCATCTCATCTTCTGCAGATGGGAAATGAAAGGAAAAACCAAATAATAATAACAGTATGATGAGGACAACAACAACATCAAGTCTACCCACAATCTCATTCTTTACTTTGAGGCTTATGTTTATCAAAACAGTGGGTTTAATCAGGACGAAAGAAGACAATGTTCTTATTTAAGTTGCACAATAATCACAATTTGCATAGAAATGTTGATTCTAAAAGACGTAAAGTTGCTTTGAGTTAGCGTTATTACTGTTATCATTATGTGCTTTGCTTATGGAGTGAAAGTTTTTGGGGAAAGTCTGAAATTCAACAGTTGCTTTGCCGTGGGTGGAAGAAAAGAGGCTGGACCAACCATTCATTCAATTCGATTCCATTCTTCGAATAAACTTGTTATACAAAGAAAGTTTTTGGTCGTTGTTGGTTGATGGGCCATTGTGAAAACCTTCAGCACTCACGGAATCAGTCAACCGTCTTTTTCTCTCCCACAATCCCTTTGACCGTGGAGGCATGCCTACTCACAAATAGACAGAACGGAGGAGGAGAATGAAAAGGTTGAGTTGTAAAACTGTGAAGGAAGCGAGGTTAGAAGAGAAAGTTTGCACTACCCAGGTAAACAGAGAAGAGAGAAAGTCAACTTGGTACTAGATATGCTTTCTTTTTCAGTTGTCAATGGCCAATGTAACATCGTTAGTAAGTATGCCCTGCACATTCATAACAAAGAAGATCTGCACAAATGGGGAAAGCTGTTTAGTCGTATCGTACACAAATGACCAATTCGTTTTGTTGCAATGTCCCTTTTCCAACGAAAACAGTTGTATCACTCAAGGGTTGTTGTATGTCTAACTTCTACGCTTTTTGACAATATGAATGAAGAACTTGTGATTTGACATATAAGACTATACAGTATTGTTTATTCTGCAGTCAAGTGCACTATCCTTTCTCTTTGTGTGACTGACTGGTTCGGATAGAAATGGTGGGAATGAGAAAAGAAAGGCAACAAAAGGGACATTAGACTGTCTTGTTTTCTCTTTTCTTGAAACGAACGGTTCTACAAACAAGTTATACACAGGCAGTACCCCTTGGGTGTGATTTACAGACCTTGACATACAGCCCTGTCACTTTTCTCCAGTACAAACAAACTGGTATCTGTATCTTTGGATCTCTGTATCTGCATCGCAGTCTCAAGTGAAGTGAATGGATGTCCCGGCTTAGTCCCGATAGATAGAAGAGAACGTGTGATGTGATGTGATGTGATACGACTCAGGAAGAAGGGCCACTTTATATAAGTTACCTTCTCGAACGAAAGGGTTGAAACCTGGAGTAGATAGTTTGACTTGCTTGTTTTCTCTTCTCTCCCTCCTTTCACTTTTGGGCATAGGGCGTGAAATTGAACAGTTTCATTTAAAACTTATTTACTTACTAACTTTTGATGAGATCGGCTTTCCCTTGCCTTTGACCGTGTTCATCATTAATGAAAGTAATTGTTCCTCCTTGTGGGCCGAGTGAATGAACACCTATTTACAACTGACTGCATTGCATTGCTCAGGTCCTTACATAAAACGTTGTAATTACTGCTACTCTTGTTGTGCCTGGATTCATCGTTTTATTCCTTTACGTCTTTTAGGCAACCGCAAAGTTTCATTAGAAAGCGTTTCTCTTTTCTCTTTGGGTGTTATTCACTTTCGACATGGCTTAACATATGTCTGAATACGTGGAACATGGCAATGAGAGGACTTTCCCTACACGCTCATCAGGAATTATTACTTTTTATTGCACAAGAGGCTGGAACGAATGAGTACTTACTTCATTCATATGTAGGCGGATATGAGGGAAAGTTTTTGGCCTTGTGTAGAATGAAAATGAGCGGAGCAGGATTGAATGGGAGAAAGTTGAGTGTTGAGTTTGAGTGGTGTGGACCGTAGGGAGTCAAAATTAAACTAAAATTCCATCTAACACAATAAAAGATGTCACAGTCTCCTTACACACATAGACGTCGTCCGGACGTGTACGTGCTTTGTACTTTTATGCTCAAATTCCGCATGCATTCTAATAAACCAGAGAGGAAGGACTGTCATATCATTATCCATATACTTATGCCAGCAGCGTACTTCAAACGAATATGTTTTCTAACAGACGACGACGACGAGATGAAGACGAAGAAGAAAGGATGTTGATTTTATATTCAACTTTGAATGCGGCACCCATCTTAAAATGTTATTGCAGCAGAATTGACAGAACTCTTCACTCCGATGCAGGACACGTTGTCCTCTCCGTATACTTTCTCACTTACATTGAACTGCATCATTAACTCTGCAATTCTTTGGAACTTTGTGTTATGGGTTATGCAATGAGGATTACCATGTTTGTCATGAAGCTTTGAGAATACTTACAAGTCAATTGTAAATTCATTTCTGCACGAAATGAATTTACGTAAGTGGAGAAAATATTATTATTCGGTGGAAAAAGTAAAAACAAGCGAGGAAAAGTTCTTGAATTGAGTAGATGAAAACAGTCATGCAATTTATTTTTGCGATGTTTCAAAATGAAGTGGTGGGTGGGAGAAAGTAAACACGGATCTGAAAGTAAAATTAAGTGGGAAGCTTTTTGCCTTTTATTGAAATGAAGTCCCAAGAAAGCAGGGGAGCCCGTTATAAATAAATATTTTTAGTCAGCAGTAATGATATGAAGTGACAGAGGGTAATGGAGTGGGTAAATGATGGAATTAATGAATGAAAGCGAATCGTAATTAAGATGCCGATTTGCATTCGCTTTTATTCTTTTTTCGATAATTTTTGGTTCTAATCAAATGCAGATTTTTGGGTGCCTGCCCATGCATATTCAAAAAGATAACAAAAAACATGGTTTAATTTATTTTTCAGATGGACTTCGAGTTTGACGAGGACGCAGGAGGAAATGACACTACGTCCTACTACAACTCCACTGGAGTTGCAGAGGACATGTCGAATTCAACATCAATTCCCGTTGTCGGATATTGTGGTCAGTTTGTTACATCCTTTGGACTGTGGTACGGAGGGATTCACGGTTTTACATCCCTCACGGTCTGTATCTTTGGATGCATTCTGAACCTTCTGAACCTGGTGGTCCTTACGAGAAGAGAGATGCATAATCCGACCAACACTATTTTAACTGGGCTAGCCTTTGCGGATCTTCTCAACGACCTGGAGTACATGCCATTCGCCCTATTTATGAAAGTACTAGCCTCCAAAACCTTTCCTCCAAAAACCTATCCATGGGCCGTGTTCGTCTTGGCTCACTCTAACTTCTCTCAGGTTCTTATGCTCGTCGCACCTTGCCCCAATGTCTTATGTTTCCAACTTGATACAATTTAGGTGTGTCATACAATTTCTATCTGGCTGACAGTGACCCTGGCCGTGTGGCGTTACATGATGGTGGCAATGCCTGTGAAGAACAAAACGCTGTGCACAATGGAGAGGGCCAAGTTGGCAGTTGCCATTGCATACGTGTCATCCCTCATCGTCTGCATCCCAGTCTATCTCTCCTTCTCCATAAAGACGAGGGCGAATAAGGACAACGCTACGATTATCAAGTATTACGTCCATCACTCAGACCTCGCTCTTGCCAACAATCAACTCTTGATCAACGCTACAAATTGGACGTACAGGTAAAGAAAAGTTACATGACAGTCATTAATAACTTGGTTATCTCCGACGTGGCTGACTTTTACTTTACGCAATGAATGAATTTAGTGTGGTCATCAAATTAATTCCCTGTCTGGTCCTGACTATTGTGAGCTTTCGATTAATAAATTCCTTGATGGAGGCGAAGCGGAGAAAGGCACAGTTGAAAGGACGAAACAAAGGTGCTGGCGAGGAAAGTGGTGGGGGTGGTGGAGGGGATAGAACCACTCGGATGCTCCTGGCAGTTCTTCTTCTTTTCCTCATGACCGAGTTTCCACAAGGGATCCTTGGCCTTCTCAACCTCATCTTGGGTGAAGCATTCTTCACAACTTGCTACCTTCCACTTGGTGATCTCATGGACATTGTAAGTCGAATAAAAGTCAACGCATTCATCGAACTTGAAATAAAAAATACTGATTTCATATGTTGCAGGTCGCATTGTCTAACGCCGCAATAAATTTTATTCTTTACACCGCCATGTCACAAAAATTTAGGCAGGTTTTCATAAAAACCTTTGGGTTGAACAGACTTTGTCCACAAAAGCTTTCACCAGAACCTGGAATGATCACACGGGTGGAACATAATCCTCCCAACACTCTGAACGGAGGGCTTCACAACAACCAAGTAGGCTAGCCAGACTAAACCTTTATGGTGCTGAAGATTGAAGATGTGTTATGCACGCACTTTTGTTAGGTAAATAAAATATTTCCTCTATCTCTATGTAAGCTCATATCAGCTCAGCAGCCAGCAACAAATAAAATTACAAAGAAATGAGATATTTTGTAAAACGGATCCTTATAAACACCTTCCTTGCATGACGGTCCGCACCAACTATTTTGCATGCGCCATGCATGGAAGTTTCAAAAGTAATAGGATTCGTAGATGGGATGAAGAAACAAATACAGCATTATTCTGGACTAGTGAACTGCAAAATTACCTGCAGTTTTTGATTTGTCCACTGTGATACCGTCACTGATAAAAAGGTGTTACATTCATTGTCTCGACGTCCAGGCAAAGGGAAAGCAGACGGAACCACGCACGCAAGAGGAGTAGAAAACAAGTTGCATAAATATGCCCGTATACTATTACGCAAGGAAAACAAGCCCTGAGATTTCCATCATGCTTTGTTCATTCTGCATTCAGGAAAAATGGATTTGGTTTCAATTTGCTGCTTTAGGTGGATTACATTTAATTCAAACATCAAGATTAATTGTCAAAGACTTCTATTTGCATCACTAAAACGAAAGGAAATTAAAAACTCCAAAGGCAATGCTGACAAATTTTCTAATTAAAGTTGTTTTTCTCAGTCGTTTGATCTGCTCTTAAGTCCCCTTACACCGCTTACCCAAATTAAAGTTATATAAAATTAATGAGTTTGTCTCAAATGAGTACCACGTAATGCAGGTAAGTGAAGTTTTTCCTACTTTTGGTGTCAGGTTGGCATCGTAGTATGCAGTGTCAATCTCATCTCAGTCTGAAGATAGAAAGAAGTGACTGATGCAAAACATGACATGAATCTTTCATTTGCGTTTGTGGTTTGTACTTCAGAACTTAATGAAAAAATAATTAAAAATGAAAGCGCGACGCCAGACTCTACTTCAGTTTCTCGTATATATATTTCCATTAGTGTAATTGCTATTTATTTCGTTTTGGCTTTCTCCCTTACTACGTATCAGATATTTAAAGCAGCTTGTCTTCTGTCCCCCCGACTGGAAACAGAGTTTTAAAAATTTGCTATTCCTCAGGGCCGCAGGGAGTGGATGAATTATGAGTTATTTATTTATGTTCCTATGTTCATTGATGTGCAAAAGTTGTAAATATTCACAACCGAAGTCAAGTGAAACTGCGGAGGAAGAGCGTTTATATTTTCATGAGAAATACATATTTTGTGCACACAACTCGTCCCACTTTCTCTGTCACTCCTGTCACTCGCAGCCAAGCTGGTTGGTTTGTATGGTGTGGGTGTCATAATATACTGACTGGGGGCATGTTAAACGGCGAGTTCTTCTGAACTAAAAAGGATCTCTGCGATTTTCACTTTACTTTCATCTCTCCCTGAAAATTACCACCACCACCCACCCACACAGAGAAGGGAAAGGAAGATTTCAATATGAAAAAACAGGCGAAGACTCGACTAATATTGCACATTTCCATTCTTCGTGACATCTTTATAGAAAGGAGGTCGGATTGGATTAAAGAAGCGGTTTGCGGGGTGGCTGAGGCATAAAATGGTTTCATTTCAGGCCACGAATTGAACAATAAATCCACCACGATACCAACCGCGTACCACTGACTCCGTTGTATTATTGCCAATATAATCTCTAAAATGGATTTTACTCGATATTTTTTTGCTGGATGGAAATGAAAATATGAAAAATATGAACCAAGCCAGGCCAACACTGCTTTGAATTCTGACATCATCCCTCGCCAAACCTAGACTCTACAAAGTTAGCTTGTCTACTTCGTTAGTTATTAGTGACTTTCTCCACCATAAAACTGAGCTTTCGCCCTTGATGAATTCTGCAACGAAGCGCTGAAAGTTTGACATGGATGAAGCGTCTCGTATCTTTTTTGGTCTGGCTTACTTCCTTGAATATTCTTCTCTTATTAAATAGGACTTACCTAATTTAATTCTGGATGAAGATGGAAGTACACAGGAAAGCTTTAGAAAAAAACTACGGCGAGAGTTCCACTTTCATTTTATCCTGCAATATGCAATAACTGTAAGTGAATTGCTCCTTACTGACACAGTATGAATTTCACTAAAAAAAGATAACTACCTAACCCCTTTCCCTCAAAGAAAGAAAAAGCGTCCTGGGCCAGGATGGGATACATTAAATTATCTTGTAATGGGATTGGTGAAAATTGACGATGACGGAGAAAGTGATATTGCATAAAGTGTAAAAAGATTACTTGAAGGAAAGCATTTTGGACGTTATATGAGTGGTAATAAAAATGGTCTATTTCACCCTGATGATATGTTGAAATGAGGTGAAGGAAAGCAGAGGAAAAGCTTCAACAGTTTTTCACATTTTCTTTTTCTATTCAAATTTTCTTTCAGGTGGAATAACGACCGAAACTTTTACTACACGACCCTCCTTTCTTTATGTCCCATTATTGTAAGAATATACGTCGTAATTGCATATTGAATGGAGTGGTGTCAGTGTCACTGTCTTCCAAGTGGTACCTTGGCCTTGGGGTAAATTGAGACGAGCCGATCCCATTCCTTTCACTTCACACAATTTCTCCAATCTCATTTTTCATGTTTTTTAGATGAATTGAAGTTTGAGTGCTGGACGATTTGTAGAAATATGCATTTTGCTTTACCCATTGCTATTCTCATCGAAATGCCAGGGCAAAGAGGGATGGAAGGAGAAAGCTTGAGTGAGTGCTTGCTTATTTTGTGATTCTCAATGGATTGGTTATATCTGATATGATGTTGTCTTCCTTGCGAGTGGTGGAGTGCATTACAATGTAATGGAGTTGTGTCCTTTTTTGTGGTTTTTCTGTAAAGATGGATATGAAATGGAGAATGGATATCTACGAATCCTTCCTTCTTCCTCTTCTACCACCACACACCCACACTCCAACCAACAGCAAATATAAATGTCTTCTTTTCCGTAGTTAATAAATCTGGGATTGGCACACAAACAAACAAACGCAAGGAGAGAAAAGAATGGAGAATGATCAATGACCAGAATATGACAGCCACAATCGTAATATCCATCCATCCACCCATCGAGATGAGATCGAGTATTTTTTCTTTCAGCCCCTGTCTTGTCTGCCATCCCTCTTCAACAAACAGTACTTATATCCATATTTCTATTGAGAACAATGCAGTATCACAGTTTCAAAATTATTTACATTCAAAACGGGTTTTATCTTGTGGTGCGATGCATAATTAATGAGTTCTAAAGAAATCGAAACTATGTGGGTCAGGATTGATTACTTGAAGTACTCCAGTGGACACTAGTATACTGTCTAATGGACCGTCTAATGGTCTATACGACTTTGCCAGAAACAATAACACAAGGCAGAGTTTCGGTTGATCCGGAGAATCCAACACTGTGCCGTTTGTGGAGGAGGAGGCTAAATAAATTACAGAACATAAGTCAATATTATTTTGATCCTGTCCGGTTTAATGGTCTGCTCTGTATTGTACTGTAGCTTTGCCGAAAAAGCAAATAATGCTTACAAATCATTTCACAAAGACAATATTGCGCTGGGTTCACAGAAGTGAAAGATATAAACTTCATCTCTTGCCTTGGCTTAATGAAAAGCAAACTTTCTCCCGCAGCATCTAGAATTTGTAGGAAAACAAACTGAAAATTGTTGTAATCTAGCTAAGCCACATTGTGCTATGCCAAAAGCCACAGTCCTGTGGCTGTTAAGGGAAATTGTATTTCTGTTTTTGATGATTTACAGACAGATCTATTTGCTTAATACGCACATATATATTTGCTGATGACGACTGCACCACCTAGACTTTCTCTACGCTCTGAAAGAGACTGACTAAGAATCTAATCAAAATTAAATGGAGCTTGCCAAAATTTGGTTTAGGAGCGTTGATTACTTTTACCATTTTACCTATGAATTTCTTACCTTGCAAAAATGGAGCCTCCATTAGGCTAGAACTGGAACTGGAAGTCATTAATTTAAAACAATGACGTGACGCAAATCCTGAAGCTGCACCATTTGCCATTACCGTTTGCGTTTTGAGGAAGTCGAGGGGGGATTAATGGAGTTTCTTAATTTACCCCTTTATGAAATGAAAAGGGCAATATTGGGTGGAATTCTTCCCTGCTATGCATTAGTAAGTGAGAAAAGGATGCACCTGATAGAGTGCCAAATGGGAATCATAAATCGCCCCAAGAACTCCAATGAAAATGACGCGTAATGGAGTGTCTGATGAATGTGCCCATAAATATTTTATTGGCACCTCTTCTCCTCTCAAGCGCTTTATCTTTATCCATCCTACTACGGTCCCCTTATAATAATAAGTCTCGCATGGTCAGAAAAGACCCAGGGAAGAAGAAAAGAAAAGACCCTCAACTTAGGTCAGGACAATACATAATGGTTTCCTACTTCCGCACCATTTCTTTCTTTATTTTCTCGGCTGTTTTGATCCCCACATAAATGCTTACACAAAGGAAGAGAGAAACGAAAATCCTTCTTCATCGACATTTATCCCTTCTTCAGCATTATGATTGCAAAACATGCTTTATTCGATTTACTGTAGTCTGTGCATTATCCAATTGAAAGGACTTAATGGATATTTTTCTTTGGAGAAGAGCACAATTACGTAAGTATGATTCAGCAGCTTTACATGCCCACTTGGCCGCATGATGCTTTCAGAACGTGTGAGGACAAAAAATCGCAGGAGTATTAGTACTCATGCGAATTTTGTGCCTACTCACCATGAAGATATGGAGGACATGGACATGTTGTACAATTATTATGGAACGGCCTTCAAAATTAATCAGTCGCGTCATCTCATCTCTCACATACATGTAAATGCCTCAGATAAAAATCATATTCAATTATGCATTGCAACAGTTCGTCTCTGAAAGTCCGATTGAAAACCGGCCATGAAGATATTACTACACATCCTACTTCTGATATCCCTGACGAAGGATGTTGAGCCTAGAAAGGGAAAAATCATAGCGGTGGAATTCGTCGGTGGCAAGAGTCATGTCATCACTTATCTGGCACTACTGGAGGAGATGGCTCGGAGGGGCTACGAGGTACTTTTGTTCATTTTTGTGTAGAAGACCTTAGTAATTTTTTGATTATGCTATCGTCAGATAACCGTTGTGGGTCCAGGAAAGGGATTGGCAACGGAAAAGAACGTCAGAGAGATTTCAACATTTGATTTTGAAGACATTGTTGAGGGGAGAAACCTGTCAATGTTTGAAATGAAGGAGAAGAACGAGATCCCAAATCCTTTCACAATTTTGGCGGACTTGGTTCCCAAGCGTTGTCGAATGCTGTATGACGATCCTGAAATAATTGGTCTGCTCCAAGAAGACTTTGACCTAATCTTGGTGCAACCACTCTTCAACGACTGTTCTTTGGGATTTGTACACAAAATTATGTCCAAAGGCACGCCTCTCGTCCTCTTTTCTCCAACAAGTGCGCCAAACTTTCTGGTCTCAGCCCTTGGTGGCTATCACTCAAGCGCCTTCGTTTCCAACACCTTCCTCGCATATAAAGATGGAATGAACTTTGACCAAAGATGGGTGAATTTCGGGTTCAATATAATATTCGACATTATTTACGACTTTTACTACATACCCATTATGGAGTCTGTCTATCGGGAAAAGGTGGGGGAGGATACGCCAAGTGTAAAGGCCATCTTGTCAAACGCTTCTCTCCTGCTTTCAAACGGACACTTTAGTATGCACGACCCTAAACCGAATTTGCCGGACGTGGTGGACGTTGGAGGGATCCATTCGAGGGATGCACGGCCTCTTCCAAAGGAATTGGAAGACTTTATTCAAAAGGGAGGAGAGCATGGATTCATCTACTTCAGTCTCGGAACTGGGTTAAGAGGGGATAAGATGCCGATAGAGAAAAGGACAATTTTCCTCAACGTGTTTTCCAAACTAAAGCAACAAGTCATTTGGAAATATGAGAGCAAGGAGGGTCTGCCAAACCTGCCAAAAAATGTGTACCTGAGTAAATGGCTACCTCAACAAGATTTATTGGGGCACCCTAAGATACGTCTTTTCATCACTCATTGTGGTGGTGGGGGAACGGAGGAATCGATATATCATGGAGTGCCACTTCTAGGAATGCCATTCTTTGGGGACCAACCCCTCAACGCCCTCCAAGCAGAGAATTATGGCTACCTTTTGCGCCTTGATTGGAACGACCTGACGGAGGAGAAGCTTGCCCAGAGTATACAAGAAGTTATCTCAAATCCCAAGTACCGGACGAATGTGCAAAGACTGTCCACCCTCTTCAGAGATCAAATTGATAAACCTTTGGACAGAGGAGTGTACTGGCTTGAATATGTCATGCGATACAAAGGTGCCCCTCATCTCAGATCCGCAGCGAGGAATCTTAATTTCTTTCAGTACCATTCATTAGACGTCATAGCGGCCTACTTGTTTCTCATCCTCGCTGTGGTCTACGTTAGTTTTAAAATTGTTCAACTCATCGCAAGAAAGGTGCGTAATGTACTAAGAGGGTCACCAGTCACGTATAACAAAGACAAGAAGTTAAAGTAAAATGTTACAACTCATGCTTCATTTACTATGTTACTTTCACCTCGTAATACCTCAATAAGAACTTCCTTGACCAGTTTGCGCAATTCTTCCGTTGTTACTCCGGCTATTGTTGGCCCATTATTTTCTGATACTGTTAGCGTTGGTGATGATGCAGATTTCGCAAAGGCGTTGCTGCAATCGCTGCTTAAATTCTGTGCTGCCAACTCCTTCACTTCCAGTTGGAGATCCGGTGGAATTCGATGGGTTGGGAGAATGACGCCAAAGTCTTCATCCTCTTCCATCTCAGCTATTTGAAACTTTCTTAGTCTACTCGGATTGATTCTAAGCAGCTTGAATAACCTTTTGACATGTTTTGAAAATAAAAAGGATTCCATCAAGTAGATTTGTTCAAGTTGACTGGAAAGAATGGAAAGATTGGCACCCTCCTGTAATCCCTGGTAAAATAGATTGTGTCACGGGGTGTGAGTAGTTGCAGTTTTGTATAAGTACCTGGATATCGCTAACAGTCAAACCGATGAGGAGGTTGAAGAGGATTATGGTAACGGTGATTACAAAGAGTGCGAAGAGAATGTGCCCCATTGTTCTGAATGGAATGGCTAATGGATCATGTCCTTCTTCTCCGTCGGTGAAAAATATTTCGTCATAGTTCAATTCCCCTGCCATCATTATCAATACTTTAGAAAGTGCCAAGGGCCATGTTGAGAATGCGATGTTCTATAAAAGGAAACTATGCAACTTTCCCATGAGTGAAAGCATGTGTGAATAGTTAATTGCATACTTGTGGCATAAGAATGCTGAAGGAGAGGGCGAAGGCAATTAGTAAAGACGTGAATGTGAGAACGAATAGTCCAAAACTTTTAAGCACCTGGAATAAATCAACATTTATAATTATTATGGTTTTGAATACTTTCACTTCAAATTCTTATACCCTCAGAAGGATCTCCACATAAATTCCAAGTCGAGGCGTTTTTCCAACCTGGCATAAAATCAGAAGCCAGGCTAAAAATATCCCCACCGCTGCAGCTTGATACTGCCAAGGATGCATTTCAACATAGGACATCTCAGGTCTCAACAGCAGGATCCAAACTGGAAGAGTGGTAAATCCAACAGTCACAATGACCACGAGTTGCCCCACATTCTCCATTTGCTTGAAATAGTAGGTGAAAGTTGGAACAGAGCAAAGCTCGTACAACTCTTTAAAAAGCATGAATCCAGAGACTGTGGCCAAAATAACTGCCAGGGGTACATTCACACTTTCCCGTGAACAATGGACGCCTTCATGCGTAGGAAGTATTGTCTCTTCTGAGGAATTGGAAAGCTGGGGATTATTGAGATGATCTTTTTCAGAAGACGCGTATGTGTCTTCCTCTTCGGATTTCTCTTCTGCTAAATAAACAAGATGTGACACAACTTGACTTAGGCGGATTATAGAATGTGACTTGATGCGTATATGAAAAATGCGTGAGGACATACTGTTTTCTTTCATTACTAAGAATGGACATCTCTGAAGATAGAGATCGAGAAGGAAGGTTGAAAATACGACGAGCCAAGTGATGTGAAAAAGGATCGAAAACCAGAAAAAAGGTCGCACTTTCTTCCACTTGAAATGTAAAAAGAGTTGAACAAGAGGGTGGATCAGAATCTCCTTACATTTATTCTGGGAACTCTTTAGTGCTTTCACCAGCAAAGCTGATTCAATTAGAAAGGGGTCATCCTCCTCACCAAATTCTGGGTAGCCTACAATTGGTCTTTTTTTGGAGAAAAACGTGCGTAAGTCATGATTTGATACTTATTTGTTGGAACGGTGTCAACATGTATTACGTACCCAAAGTCCAACAAAACATCAAAGCTGTCAGCACTAATTTCTCCACTTCGATATCGTATAGCTGTATCAAAAACGGCACGCATAGCCTGTGGGACTTTCTTGTATATGAGTTCAATGGGCTCGACTCTCTCCTTTGACCTAGAATATAGTACGTATGCGTAACCCAAATACTGTAATTTTCTGTAGGGTTCGAGAAGTATTACTACTTTAAATTAACATCCGCCCCACAAAAGAGGAACTGTTGAACAACTCTGCCATGTCCATTCTTAGCGGCGAGATGCAATGCCGTTTCCAACTTTTCATCTTGAATATTCAAAAACCTAGCTCTGGCTGGACTGGCATCTTCTTCATCGGCTTCAGACATAAATTTCGAGTAGAGGAGGCTCGTCGTCATTCTCATGGCTATTGTTTGATTTCCTACACCCAATCGACTTGAATGCTGAAGGATATCACAACTTTGTAAACTATAAATATTGTACCATAATTTGCCGCATGATGCAGTGCTGTGCGTCCCCTATAATCTTGGTGTAAGGGATGATGGTGTGAAGGGATTTGCAGAAGGGCTTCAAGTTCCTCCGCATTTCCCTTTTGGGCAGCGGTATGCAGTGGGAAAAGGAGCATGGAATTGCTCCCATGTCCCTCCTTCCCTCCCATAACCAAAGGGGTTAGAGGAGAGGGTAGATGAGCAGTGCTTATCTCATCGTAAGTCTTAATATCAATTTCCGGTAGGTCCAAACCCAAACCTAGTTGCGCCTTCCCACTTCCACTTTTCCCACGAATTACTAGTAATGGAAATAAACAAGTAGACACAATTCGTCTTGGGTATCTTAAACTGTCTACCTGTGCTTTTTCGACTCATTTTTCAGTTATCTGCCACCCAGTTACTCACGCCAGGTCTGTGGTGCAGATAAGCACTGAGCGATTCTGTTACTCTGCACACGTTTCATACGTCAAAAACTGACTGCATCCAGTAAGCCTCCTGTAGATAAAATTGCTTGTCTGAATTAACAGTCACTTTGTTTGTCGTTTGTCAGCCCACCTTATCTTCATGGCATATTGCTTTGTGTTATGATCAACACCCAACATTAATATGCAAACGTATGACTGTGCAAGTGTAACTAATCATTTTTTTGCATTGTGCCAAATATGATATCCATTTTATTTACGAGGAGAAGAAAAATACCATGCCTCACCACCTTTGGCATCAGGCGATCATGAGTAGGTTAACAATACTAGCGTCGTGGGACATTAATCCAGATCGAGTACATGAGTGGAATTTATTTTCCGAGTGTAATACCCCAGAAAGTCTTTAATTTCCGATTCACGATTAAAAACGGCAAGCGAAGTGGCACAATTTTTTTCTCCTTTGTGCCATAATGTTTGCCCAGCCTACGCAATCATGATGACGATGGAGAAAAAGGAAGTGGGCAGACGTGGCCTGACTGCTTCCGTCGTGACAATTTCACTTTCACCTTCGTTATTATTTTCAGAGCGCCTTCTAGTTTCTTCTATCACTGTATTGTTGCGAGCATTAATAATCGATTTGACCAGTGCTCTCACACAGTGGTATCGTATAAGAATACATTGCGTTCTTGTCCACGCCGAATTACAGTGAAGCTGAAGTCATTCAATTGAATAATGAGATTATTTTGTAATGACAGTAGTCTTTTGTGTTACAGCAAGTTTTCATGAAAGACACCCAAGAACCACAACTTCGTATCCCACAACGCCCCAAAAGACGTTCCGTTTGAGAAAAAGAATCCATTTTCCTTTATTTCGTTGGAAGATTCGTTAAAAATTTTATTTATGTTTTCGCAATAAAATACTGCAATTTGACTGCGAAATTTCATTTGCTTAAATGAAATGGAGAAAGTGCTTTTCTGCTATTTATTTGATTTGTGGAGTGGAAGAAGTTTTAATGTTAATCATAAAAAAGACCTTCATTTACTTACATAAACTACTCTAATGTAATTGCTTACTTCATTTCAATTCAATTCTGCTTTTAGAGTGAGTGCTCAAATGTGATTACTACAATTCCAGGCAGTCGATCTAACAAAATCTCACAATAGTCATGACATATGCAAATTGTCCCAAAACCCTGTCACCACAATAAATGAAATCTCTGCCATTATTTAGGCTTTCTCTAAACTCGATTTTAATGTACCACTCATTTATTCTTGTCAAACCTATTGATATCGCGTGGGTGCAATTTGTTATTAATTGAGTGACATCGCTTTGGCATGGGACCACGTAACCACTTT
>JAQIWU010000226.1:0-31905 GCA_034696445.1 Isotomiella minor
CCAATTAATTAAGTGGGAATCCACGTTGTGAATCAAGCACCTTGCATATCAAATCTGGCTAATTCCGTACGATTACCCGACCTGCGTACCATGGACGGGTTTCTGGAACCATGTAACCCTATCATCAAGCCTCCAAGAACCACAGTCTGCCAGCATGGAGGATGCATTTTATTATTGTCGTCCAGGATACGATGAAGCAAAGGAACTTCAGATGTTCCCCATTTCTGACTTGGGTCATCCGTCGAGGCATGTTGGACAGCCCACGCAATTGTGACATATGTGACCCGCAATGCAGCCTTACAATTTTCCTCGATGAGTAACATCTACCCCCAAATATTGCTTCAAACCGAAGACTAAATCGACATCGACCGATGATTATGTTATACTAGATATATTTTGGTGAACAGCGTCAATCACATAAGAGAAAAATCACACAAGAGAAAAATAGGGTATAAGCCAACACAAAGCTCTACTAAATGACAATACCAGTTTTGTCATTTATTGAGTGAACGAAATCTGTCGAACGCCTAACCCGTCAAGTCATTATTCGAACTTTATGAAGATGTGAAAGGACGACTGGGGCCTCTACTGGGCAACGCAAGTAGCATATGCTTACGTTTTGAACATTACAGTTCGTCACAACTGCTGTTTGGTTTGTGTTAAATTACTGTCATTTAGGAAGGCATGTAACGTTTATCAATTAATTAAGTGGGAATCCACGCTATGAATAAAGTAGCCTGACTGTCACATTCAGTTAGCACGATACGTCAGGATAGCATCATATTGAATATTTGTTAAATTTAATTGAAGTTGTAAGCAATATATTTATCGCTGCGTACTTGTGATGATTGCAAATGTTATCATATAATTGCGTGGAAAGGCCTTTAATGAACCCAGGAACCCCGGTCCATCCAAATAAACGCAATATTAATTGTCGATACTCTGTCATCTTCTTTCGTACTACCCCTAAACACTTAAGCGACACAATGTCAATTCTAATCTTCGTATTCCTTGCGGTTCTCCACTGCACCTTGTCAACTCCCCTCGAGAAGACGGTGTCCTTTACGCAATGCCAAGATCCAGCCATGTTGGCCCCTGGGCCATTTAACCTGTCGTTTCCAGACGTACTCGACATATTTGGAACACAACGGTAGGAAGGAATTACGGCTAACAATTTGTGTAACATATTTTTGTTTTAGAGGAGGTATGATGACCGGACATTCTGGAATCAATATGAGGATTCAAATCATCATCTTGATCCCTACCTTCTTTTTCACTTTCACCGTTCCCGATTTTGAAGTCGTCGTTCGAAAGCTGGATATTGATGAGGGATACATGGATTTTGGTCTGCCGTCCGCCCTCCCTGCCGGAAATGTATCGGGGAAAGTCAATGAGGCTACTATAAACATCCGTAATCTCAAAATAGTTGGCGTCTTCCAATGTTTCATTAACATGATTGACAACAAGTATGACGCATACATTTCTTCTTGAAACGTGTAAAATATTTCAAATCCGCTAATGTTGTAAACATAGGGTTACCATTCGTACCATGACAGTATCGGAAGTTAGTTTCGACGATGTTTGTGTGAATTTGGGGAAAATGCGAATAGGTAATTAGAGTATGTTGTCTGTGCCAGTGATGAAACCAACATAACAATTTTACAGGGGGACACAAGGTTGACTGGGATGACGTGTGCCTGAACTTCAAGGAACGGTTCGAATTAGACTGGGCCAACAACACCATTCGAACTAAAGTCATTGAGAAATCCAGGGTGGCTTTAAACAATATGATACAGGTATGCACGAACGGTACACAGATATGTGTCTACATCTTTTTCATCCAATTCCAGCCTTACACGTTTGCAGAACTTCTGGAAATTATTGACAGACCGGTTTGTGAGTAACCCACTAAATTCAAAATGCATTGATTCATAAACATTATATATGGAGTAGATTAATGCAATAAAAAGCTAGAATCAAGTTCTACGTATGTCATTTCTAACCAACTAGTAATTGTGACACCAGTTCGGGTATTGTGACAGCATGGTTTTGGGCATCCCGAACTCAGGGAGCCCGAACTACATTATACGATCATCCCTCCTCCTTTATCTGGCTTTCCGCAATGATTTATGTGACACGCATCAACTGTCAATTGTACAAATCGTAAGCGTCCATATGAATATATTTTTTGCGAGAAAATTTGCCTCGCCATACATTAGGTTTTAGAGTCGGCTCATAAACAAATTCATGGTTCCTAATCATCAGACAAGGAACTGCACTTTTCAAGCTTCTTTGTTAATTTTTGGGACTTTTGTGACTTGACAAAGTTGAATATGTGTTATTGTGGTCAAAGCATAAACGAAATGTTATTTAATTTAACACTTCATTAGCTATCTCCAATAGCTTATGCGTTCACTTCAACTGCCACAGCTGAACATTTGACTGGCGTTCTGTCTGAAGCCTATGCCACGATCATGCTTCTCTCAGACATGCATTTAACGTTTCTCCTTCATACAGCAAGAAGGGCACTGATTTATTGAAGAGAAAGACACCTCAAACAATTAGAAAAAATGTCGCAGTGTCCCACACAGAAGGGAAACATTTTGCCTTCTTCGTACTTTTAGATTGTAACGCAGTCAGTCACTTGGGAAGGAGGCATCATCATCATCAGCTTCACAATGCCCCTACCGGCATAGCTCAAACTGCTTCCTACGATCTTCTCTTTGTCTTCCTCCTGCTGCCTAAAGAACCTCTTTTTCATAGGTCAAACAACTCCATTCCTTCTGGAGATAGCTTCATTCTTCTTTTACACAAAGGATTATTATTTGTCAGTTTGTTATTTACAACCTCAGCCTTCAATTAAGCAATGCCTTCGCTCTTCATCATCAAGTGTAAAGAAGGTGTTACAGATGTGACAGATAAGACCTAATGTAGATGAATTATTCCAATGCCATGGTCCTTCTAATTACATTTGGTTTATGGCACAACAATAATCCTATGAAAAAACTGGTTCTTTCGGGGCAGTGTGAGAAAGTCTGAAAAAAAGCATCTTCTCGAATTCTTTGAAGCTCAACTTTCTTACAGTCTTTCTTTGGGTACATTTGTCTCCCCTTTATAGGTACCTGCAGTGTGTGCCCTGCAATTAACAAAAATTGTGGTAATCATACTTGAGAGCACGCATAGCCCTTCATCTATAAAAGGTTCATTGTTAATGCGTGATGCATGCCTGCATGCATGCACCTTTTCTACGAAAGTAGTTTGCCAACATTTTCAGCAAAATAAGAGTCATCCACCACAAGGGGGAAGCCCAACCAGTTTAATTTATCTAGTTTAATTTAGTTTGCTTTGCTTGCTCACAAACGGCTAAAGCTGCACATTGATTGTTTGATATTTATCGCACATCGCATAAACAAACAGTGTAGCAGCCAACAATGAAGCATTATTATTACGTGCTGGTGACCATCATTGTCATTTTCACACTGTCACAGGGAGAGGGGACGGAGGCAGGGCCTCTCGATGTGACTTCTTTCATAAGTTCCATTGCAAACGACGTTTACACCTCCGTCAAGGGGATCTTTTCCAAAGGGTCAAGAGTTCGAGTTCGACCAAATGATAAGGGAACCCTTACTACAACGTCAAGTTCACCACAGTACGTCCTTCTGCCCCTTTTTCTATACTTATTTTGAAAATTGACATTTTGCATCCTTGCGTAGGGAACCTGAAGGGCCCACCACTACTTCCACCACTATTACGATTGAAGACGAGGAGGACGAAGACAACGAAATCCTTTCCCTCAACAATTCCACTTTGGGTGAAAAGGACAATCTTCTAACTCGACCCATTCTATTCCGATGCCCTCCAGGTCAGACCTTCTCATCTCGTAGTGGAAAGTGTCGAAAGCCTGCGTTATTGAGTCCTGGGGTTGGATGAGAAAGATAGAAAGACATTAAAACTACCAGTATCACTTATTTTTGGCTGTTTATTATCATTATTTTTTCGGTTTATAACGTCCACAATAGGAACAGACGTCCTGAACGCAACATTTCTTCGTAAGGCAGAAGTATGTTCCGATGGGGAAGAGGAGGAAGGCTGCAAGATAACCGGCCGTCGTCACCCGTCGTCGGAACCTCCCCTTTCGACAGAAAGGACAAATATTATTGTGCCGTAGACCACCTTCATCTGTGTACCTCTTCTTGACGTCGGATTCACTCGCGGGGGGTCGGACTTTGGCCCTTGAGGAGGAAACCACCGAGTCCGTCTGTTGAGACTCCATTGCGACCACGTACTCGGAGGAGTCCAGGTGGATGAAGTGTGTGGGATGGTCGGGGGTGGCTGTGTTCCATTCCTCCACGTTTTGAGTCACGTTAGACGCCTCTTCGTCCAAGGTTAATGTGTTGGAGGGTTTGGATTTGGGAGGAGGATTTGCTGGTGGAGGTGGTTTGACGACGCTTGCTGCCTTCGAGGGTGGGGCTTCCTTCGCCACGACCTCCTTTTCCTTTTTGACAACGACTGGATCTTTTGAAGGAGGTTTCGTCTGCTGTTGGACATTTTCCGTCGGGACTTGAGCGAGGGAGGTGTTTGGATAGTGTCTTTCATGACCCCCATGTCCCATCACGACCAACCCTCCAACACGGCTCGCATCTGGGTTTGGAACCGTGGAGAGGGTTTGAACCAACTCGTCCTTCTCCGGAACCTCCTCAGCCTGAGTGACGTAGGGCTTCATCTTCATTGAACCTGGCAACTCTACCTCTGGAGGAGACTTGCGATGGTGATGGTGATGATTACTTGATGCGGTGGTGGTGACTGCCGTGTCTGGAGTCTTCGTGTTGTCAGTTTTGTCAGTGGGCGTGGTGGTGCTGGAGGTGACATTGGCACCCGGTGAAACAAAGCCTTGTTTCCCTTCTTCTTGTGTCGTAGTAGGGCCGAAATGGATATGAACATTGACTGCATCTTTGCCCGCACTTGACCTTTTCCGTTCTGGAGGAGGAGGAAGAGGGACAGGAGGAGGATTGCTCGTCCTTCTTTCCTCCCCTCCTTCCTCTCCCTTACTACCACTTCGACGATGACGGTGGGAGGTATGAGGCTCTTCTTTCTCAGCGCTTTGACGTCTTTCTACAAAGAATATTCAAGGTTGACGTTGGGGCAGACTGAGACACACTACTTGACCTTTGTTGTATTCACCTTCCTTATCCTTACTGGTCCTCCTACTGCCACTAGCCCCACTACTCCTCTTCTTCTCCTTCTTCATCTTCCTTTCTCCCACCTCCTCCTCTTCTTCATCATCTTCTTCTATTGGCGATGGAGGTGGGGTCCTCCTCCTAGGCTCCCTATCCGCGGATCGACTACCCCCACTTCCACCGCTACTCCTTCGCTTTTCCTCCTTGTCCTTGGAGGAACGACGAGGACCACTACTGCCCCCACTACTTCTTCGTCTCTCCCTCCGCCTCTCATGTCCTTTCCCATCATCATCCTCATCAACATCAACATCCTCATCCCGACCGTGCTCATGATGCTGGTGGTGGTGATGGTGGTGGTAGTGGTGCTCATGACTGTGGCGTCGACCACCTCCACTCCCTCCGGAAGACCTTCTCCTTTCCCTGTCGGTCATGTCATAATGGCATTGGCGTAGAAGGAAATGGGCGTGTCGTTTTGAAGAAAAGAAAAGATGAGAAAAGCCAGCGAGCGAGCCAACACGACAAAATCAGCCAAAATTGGCGTGACAACCAACACTTTTTGCCGGAGTTTTCCTTTGGACTGACGAACTCGAGGAACGTCAGTCGATTTTCACCCTCCAGGGAAGACAGACGTAGAAAGAATTTCTCTCTCTAGAACTAGAAACAAGTATTTCAACTTTGAACTTATCAACGATGGTGTGGTTCGTGCCCATACAACCTAACCGTAAGTCTCACCTCACAAGCTTATCCTTTCCGACCTACCACCATGTCTGACTCTCTTTTTCTTTCTTTGTTCTTTCCAGAAGCGAACGTGCCTCAGCGCGACATGATCCTCTCCCAGCAGCTCACGAGATGGGGAGGACTCATCAGTCGATGCGGCCCAGGACCTGACGACTGTTCTCCAGATCCTCCACCACCAAAGCCTAAGCCAAAGTCTGATGACTGCGCAACCGGTGACAAGAAGTCCAAGTCGGACGACAAGAAGAAAGACGACAAGACGGCGACCAAGTCGAAATCGAAGAACCGCAAGCGACCCAACAACAGCAAAGGAGGTGGCGGATCCCCCTCCAAGGCCAAGAAGGTCAAGAAAGACCAGAGCAAGTCCAAGACCACGACCAAAAGCAAGTCGACGACGAAGAAGAAGGACAAGTGCGTCTGCGGCCCTAGCAAAGGCCCCACGACCCGATCCCAGACGGCAGCGAAGAGGAAGAAGGAAGACGATGAGAAGAAGAAGGGAGATCAGTCAAAGAAGAAGGGAGATCAGTCAAAGAAGAAGGGAGGTGAGGCAAAGAAGAAGAAGGAAGACTGCTCCCCAGCAGATGCAGCAAAGAAAAAGGCAGCAGCAGAGGCAAAAAAGAAGGCAGACGCTGAAGCAAGAAAGAAGGCAGCCTGCGCGGAAAATGAAGCCAAGAAGAAGGCAGCGGCCGCAGCGGAAGCAAAGATGAAGGCAGCAGCCGAGGCCAGAAAGAAGGCAGCAGCCGAGGCAAAAAAGAAAGCAGAAGCGGAAGCCAAAAAGAAGGCAGCCTGCGCAGAAGCTGCAGCCAAGAAGAAGGCAGCGGAAGCAGCAAAGAAGAAAGCAGAAGCAGAAGCCAAGAAGAAGGCAGAGGAGGCAAAGAAGAAGGCAGAAGCTGCAAAGAAGAAGGGTGAAGAAAAAGGAGGCGGATGCTGCGGAGACCCACCACCAGACTGCAGTGACCAGAATGACCGAGGGACGAAGCGGGCAGCACCAGGGGCGTCCAATCTTGCAGGCACCAGCAGCAGATCCTCTTCCTCGTCATCGTCATCGTCCTCTGAAGAGGACTCCTATGAAGAGGACTCCTCTTCATCTTCCTCTCCCTCTCCCCCAAGGCAGGTTCCAAAGAAGAAGAAGAAGAAGATGGTCAAGAAGCATGGGAAGAAGTAAGAAAACGACCTAAACTCAAAAGTGCAAAAACTATTACTGTATTTACCAACTAACTAACTATTGTCACTTTAAACAATCACGATACATCATGTCATTGTCATTAATTATGGAAAAATCATTGTCATTGTCATTAATTATGGAAGTATGGATGAGCTACGTCTTTAATAAGAAGCTAATTGATTTTTTTATTGTAAACACTTCCTCTGTCTAGTCCGCTCATCAATTCATTCTATAGCTTAGTTGATGTCACTTTTAGATAAGTCTTTGTTTTCAGTTTACCTTCTAAAGTTAAAGTTAAGATTGCCATGGGTTGGTTTTTAGTTAAGCTCATACTCTCTTTGCCTACGTACTTGTCCATGAGGGTCGCCGTACTTTAGTCAAATTGCATGCATATGATATGATCCAGCTCACATTTAGTACTAAGTTTACTTTGGTTTAGTCTCATTTATTTGTCAATTTAGTACATAGAATATCTTATAGAACATAGAACACAATGGCGCGTGACCGATGCAAGGAGAAGGTTCATGAGAAGCGGAAGCAGAAGGCGCAGAAGAAGGAAGAACGACGCGAGTTCTTCAACGCCCAGAAAGCAGTCATTCAGAAGGAGAAGGGACAACAACAGCAGCAGCAGAGGGGTCCTTCTTCCAACAGAAATGGTGAGCCGAGAGCGTCAACGTCAAGAACAACGATGCCAATGCTGCCTCCAGAGCCCCGACCAGACGCTACGACTTCAGGAGGTCAGAATCTGCCCATTGCCGTCGACGTGCCTCCTGTGCCTGTCGGTGATGTCGACGTAATCGTCCCACATCCACATCCTGGACCAAGCTCAGGACAAGCCTTCCTCACATCTGGGGGAAATCCAAATCGAGTCTCTGAACCCATCTTTGTGTGGAAACCTGCCGATGCGGAGACCCCACTCGAGTTTCCTCCTGCTCCACGTCCAGCACTGGTAGCAGCAGTCGAATCATCATCATCATCAAGCGATGTGGGAAAAGGACACAAACCCGGAACTCTTCGGCACTTCTTCTCCTCAGAACAAGTCAAAGCAGTCAGAATCGCCTTAGGACTCAAGGAGAAGGATATGGAGTCCATCTCCCTCACCGCAGCCGCCGTGACCCTCAGCAGGTTTGACTTGCTCAAAAAGACTCTCGGCCCAGGGACCAGCAAAGTGGTGTATGGGCAAGTCGTCACACCCCTCGGAGCCGCCATCCTCACGTCCAATTGGGAAATGATCAACTTCATCCTGGAGAAAGAAGGAACGTCCGCCCTGGTCAAAGACGGGAGTGGAAGCAGCCCCCTCCTTAGAGCAGCCCTGTGCCTCCGATGGAACCAAAGTCAATGGCACGATCTCTGGTGCACCCTTGCGACAAACGAGAAGGAAGCCACCAACGCCTTCAAGGAGTCGAACTCACATGGAGTCTCCCTTTTCCATGCCATGAGTGTGCGAGGGTGGACGGAGATCCTCCGCCTTGCTATTGGACAACTCATGGGCTCTTCCTCCAACGCCAACCAGACCCTCGTGCGGGGCTTGATCAACTCTCCCATGAAGGATGGGACGACGGCCCTCATGCTCGCAGTCAAGTGGGGGCAAGAGGAGACTGTGTCTCTCCTCGTGTCCTTTGGAGCAGATCCTCTCGCAGAGGACAAGGTCGGAAACACCTCTGTCTGTCGATGCCTCGCCGCTCAGGAGGGTCCTGCACTGTGCAGCCTCGCAAGAAAGCCATCATCATGGCTCACGTCCACGTCGAATGCAAACAAGATCTTCCGCCTCCTCCTCTCCTCCATTGACAAGACGTACGAAGGGGAAGGAGGGAAGTACGCCCATTGGGACTTTGACCTTTATTTCCAAAAGTACCTTCACCTAGTGTCCACAACCCTTAGCCAGCAGATCCACGGGACTGTCAGCAACTTAATCAGTACTGAGGAAGGAACTTTCTTTGTCGAGAGATTTCACAGCTACGGACGACCCATTTTCATTTTCATTCTAAGACATTTGAATGGAGGAGGGGAACTTTTCCTCAAGTCCAATTTCTTTGGAAAGTTGACAAATGTGAGTCGAAGGTCAAATCATTATTAGCTTTTGTTCATTTCCTTTTGTCCAGGCTGCCGGTGGTGGAACGAAGCAGAGCTCCATACTTCCCCATCCAGACCTGATCTACACCCTCACCCTCTCCTGGTTTGATGTCCTGGTCTACGCGGAGGACTTTGGGGGAAAGCTGTGGACCCGCTTTGTGGACGCTTTTGTGAAACAAGGGGCTGCAGATTATTGTCTTAGGATTATTCAGAAGTATGTGTCGTATCAACCTGCCCCTGGGGAACATCCTTTGGGCAGCAGTAGCAGTGCGTCTTCCTTAGTTGGAAAGTGCAAGTCTAAGAAGAGCAGTAGTAACATCCCTTCTTCTGACGATGGAAGCCATGAGGCTGGTGGTGACAGGGACAACGACCCTCAGAACGAAATTCACTTGATCCCTTGGGAAAGGGACCCTCTTCCTCCGAAAAGGTAAATGTTCTTTCTCCTTCCTGCGTATACCTACCTACCTACGTTCTTTCCTTCTTTCTAGAAACGTGGCATTGGCAGCTTTCCTGCCTCTTGTGGAAGTCGTTGACGCACTGGGAATGGACGTTTGGTTTGACAAAAACTTTCAAGCTCTGTCCTATTGCTACCGCCTCCTCACACCGACATTCGGTGGAGACTCTGTGATCACCACCTTCCTGTCCCCAGATCATATCCAGAGGACGAACAAGAAGGCGGCTATCTTCCACACCCTGTTTGTCAGGAATAAGTGGAACTCGCTCTACGCCAATAATGTAAAAGTGAAAAGGAAGCACAAAGAAAAGGACTTTTCATGACTCTCCTTTTGTCTTTACAGAACAAAGGCAATAATAACCAACGGACGAGACCAGGAGGAGGACGAAACACCCTCGGGAACAACAATAACAACGTCCCTTCTGGACACTTGGAACCCTTCCTCCTCCGTCCCCCTCAAGCCCTCGTGGATGAGTTTGAGAGGAATAAAGCCAAGGCTGAAAAGGAAAGGGAACAACAGGAGAGGCTGAGACAGGCCAAAATGGCATCATCAGAAGCCCTCGAGACTCATGAGGAAGATAAGGAAAACGACAGTCCCAACAATCCGGTCATTCACTCGACTCAGTTTATCAAACCCTCCCTCACCCTGGGACCCTACCAACTTCACCCTGAGAAGACGACTCCAGAGCCTGTGGAGCAAAACAGCGCGGTCAAAAATGACGCCCAGCAGCAGGAGTCCAGGAGGGAACGTCGAAGGCGACGACGAAGGGACATGTTCGAAGAGTCACAGAAAAGAAGCCGTCGAAAACAAGGCAAAGACAAGAGTCCACAAAAAAAGAAACAAGTTTCTCAATCTGCCCCACCACCCATAACCACCACAAGTACTACTGTCGTCCCAGCTCCCCCCCTTCCTCCCCCACTTCCTCCTACAATCAGTCGGAAGGACGGAAAGGAGGGAGCAAACGTGGAATTTGAGATCCAAGTCCCTTTCCCCACTAACATAATAAGCAAGGGGAAAGGGACGATTCACATTGAAATTTCCGCAAGCGCGGAAGAGCTTGAGAGCCTGGAGTACCTTGCCTCCGTCGTCTGCGTGTCACCCATCAGTCATTTCTCTACCTCAATCCTGGATCTATCCATGATGGGTCAGTGGGATATCTTCTTTCATCCCGAGTCCTTCACGGCCACGTCTATGGACCCCTTCCTGTGGATGGGGACGCGAGAAATTCTTCGTTTCAATTGTCTTCTCTCCCACCTCCCCATCCTCGACTCGTACTATTCCCTGGGACATTTGGGAAACAAGGCGGGGAAGCTCCTTCTCACCCTCATCATGGAGATGTGGAGGGAGGCCTTGAATGACCTCCTCCCAGGGCAGAATAACACTGTCCCCCGCATGCTTGATGCCGAATTTATCCAGGAGGACGCTATTTACACGACGCACATGGAAGTACTCACTCGCTATATGCACCGGGCCTACTGCCAACACATGGCCACTTACTCAAACGCTTTTGGTGCGTTGGTGAGGAACGACGTGACGAGGACGCTATACCGACTCCCAGAGTCGAACTGCTTCCGCCCTCCGTTCTCTATCTCAAACTCCTGGACTCTTCCCTTCGCCACTTCCCCAATGTTCTACAAACTCCAACACACGAGTATGAGCGACATTGACCACTCCCAGCTTTTCAACGCCTATCTGGACTCTCGACCTCAAGGGCCACCCTTCATCCAGGAACCAGATTGGACCTTCACGGGGAGGGTCTCCGTTTTCTCCGACGAAGTTGTCAATGTCCCCATAGCCTTCTCTCGGAACCCGACCAGGAACCACCTCCTCTTCCGTATGTCCCTCCTCCTTGAGGAAGTGTACATGGAGGAGTTCCAGCTCTGGGGAACTATGGACAAGGATGGGATCTACCGGCAGGTTCCTGAGAGGTACTTGACGGCGGCCTTGGACGTCTTCAGGGGAGAAGTGATTCAAGATTTGATGGCCAAGACGTTGTCCCACGGGATTGCTCAGACTTTGTTGAGCGGCCTTCAGGTACTAAGAATAGGACATCCTTTTAAGACATTAAAAATAAATATAAATTCTTATCCTCCGTCGTATAGCCGGACACAGTCGTCTTCTCAAACCTGCCAGGTGGGGGAATTGGTGTCGTTCAACATGGACCACCAGAAGGGTACTACTCCGAAGAAGATGATGATGACTATGAAGACGAGGAAGAACCCAGAGATGAGGAACCTTCATCGTCTTCTTCTAAGAAGGAGGGCTACGTCGTTCCCATCAATGTCCCTGGGTACCTCCCTATGGCAGTCACGGTGGATAGCTTAGAGGTTGCGGAGGCATGCAAGGACCTCGATTTTGCCGGATTTCTCAACAGCTTTGAAGATAGGAGACAACTCGAATAAGTCTCACAGACACAGTACCTCTAAATAACTACGCTTATCTAACGTTATTGACTTGACTTTGTTGTCGCCTTTGTGTCACGTACAAAAGAAGTAGAAGAAGAGTTGAATTGTATTGAAGAAGGGATGAATTGAAATATACAATTTTTGCATTTGTTTAGTGTGCTTGCTTGCGTGTTTTCATGAAAATGCCTGAAATGTCTTTGTCTCTGACTCACCACCACCACCACCGACCGGCTGATTTGATGTGTGTTTCATTCTGTTTGCTCTGAGATTTTAGACAATAAGTCAAAGTTGATTAATTAAGTGTGTAATTAGAACAATTATGGCATCCTCCCTAGTGGCAGACTACACTGACTCGGAAGGTGAAGGAGGGGACGAAGTTGAAGAAGATAAGAATGACGACGACGAAGTTTGTGCTGTCACCCATGATAATAATCACAATCACTCCAGAAGTAGTTTCGGTAATTTCTTCGGATCTGAGGGACCTGAGCCAGGAAGAGGACAAGACCACGAAGATTCGTCAAGTAGTGACGACGATGGTGAGGATGATAACGGGACTGGACAAGGATCAAGGATGTAAGACTCGATTTTAGACGACAAAGTTGATTGTGTTTCTTGTTGTTAATTTAACATTTACAGGGACGAGATGATCCCTTTGGACAATCCGTTCAGACCCCTCCACCCTGGAGATATGAGTGTCATCCCAGTCGAGGCGAAGGATTCAGTTTTACGGGTCGAATTTAGAGAAAATGAAGCCCAGAAGACTGCAGTTTTAGAACGACACGTTAAAGTATGCGGAATTTAAACAGTTTTCAATGACTTTAATTAATTCTTCCTGCAATTTGTGCAATAGATGAGTCAATTAGTGTCATCCTCAAGCACCCTCCCCGTGAGCACCGTGAATGGAAAGAAGATGTGCTGGTATCAACGCCGGTTTGGAAAATGCCGGTTTGGGCACAAGTGCAAGTACGCACATGACACGGACACTGCTGTGATAGCACCTGACGCACAAGTACCAGGGACTGATGGTGCTAGCAGCAGTAGCAGTAGTAAGCCCCCTCGGAAGTCCTTCGAACCTGTGGCCTTTGATTTGAAGGAGAGGAAGCGGGCCAACCCCTTCAGCATGGATAATTACGACTGGGACTCCTCGTCCTCGTCCACGCTGGTGGGAGTTCTTTCCTCGGCTGGAACACTCAATGGCTCAAAGTCAAAATTATCAGCAGTGGCAACCTCGTCTGAACAGAAGAAGAGTAGAGAAGGCTCTGACGAGGATGAGGACAACAAGAAGGGGAAGGGAAAAAGCGGAAAGCAAAAGAACAAACGACCTGGCCTACCCCAAGGACTAGTTCCAGGAAAAAAGACTATGAATATGTACTACGAAAACAAGAAATAAGCCAAAGAAAGAAGTGGAAGTCAGAAGTCAATGTCATTTAAATTCATTTATCTATCGTAAGTCCGGTTTATTTATATTTACATTCATACAATCTTAGTGTCGACATTGTATTTTGTTTCAAACTGTCTTCTTGATTCTCAGATTTTCTTCTTCTTCTTGATTTTCTTCTTCTTGTCTTCATGATTCTCACAAACGGGGATGAGAGTTCGGTTCAAAAACAACAACATGGGACTTCGGATCCACATCCAAACCCTGCCCAGATATTCTGCAATGCAATGTAGAGTATTTTCAGTCATACATCTTAATTCTTCATGCAATTCTCACCTTCATGCAGGCCCAAGGAAGGTCCAGGCCTCTGTAAAGCCATGCGAAGCATCCCTCCAAGCAGGCCAGACATGGCTACGGCGAAGGAAATACACAAAAGGTCAATCATCCGAAGCGGAACTGGTTATAGGAGGACTTTATTTTGGGACCTACCCATGCGGCCCAGCAATGACAACTGGTGTAGATCCCTGCACAAAATCCAGACACGATCCAACTGAAGGGGAACAGGAGTATGAAAAGAATACTCATGCAAATCCCTTTGCCTGTGCATTCTCCCATTATTGCTGTTTTCTTTTTTACAGGTACGAAACAAAAGCAGGCGTTAGACCTTAGACTAATAAATACCCCTCTTTTATTATCTAAGCGTTAGACAGACAGGGCAAATAAATATTTGCAGGTCTACTGATGTTGGGGTAGGGCGGAGTCTAGAAAAATTATTGTTAAGGGAACCCCCTTGAATTTTTGAATGACGTCGTCAGTCATTCCCAGTCACGTCACGTTTGAACGAGATCTTCTCAAAGCGCTCGAAGCAGGCACGACGAGAAGTAAAAGTTTTCCAAACTCTACGTAAACAATGTCTGCGGAAAATTCGATAGCGGCAAGGACGTTAAAATTGTTCAGGGCCCATTCACAGCCTTCGTTTCATTCCAAACCGGGAGGGGAAGCCGGTGATACGACAAACCTCAAAAGTCAAATTCATCCTGATGAAAAACAAACTTACCACACTGATGCTGACCAAACTGATTCTGACCACACTGAGGCTGATGAAGTTGACAGCAACATCTCAAAAAACGTGTCCCAGTTGAACACTCGATCGGAAGAAGAGGAAAAAGAAGAGTGGGGTTCGAATATGATGACCTCTACGCCCATCTGTACCGCCACCACCAATAATGAGGGCATGAAGGCAAACTCTAGTCCTGTAACGCCGTCATTGGCTTCGCTTCATTATGAATCTTTGGTAAGTCCCAACTCCGTTTGCTTTTGTAGGGTCTCTAATTGATGATTATCAATTTTTTTAGCACGTGCCCAAATTGATCAACCGCGGTTGGACCATTCGGGATTTTCCCAACGTCTCCAGGCATGCGAAGATGTTGAAGGCGTACAAATTGGAGATGACTGATTTCGAACCACCAATTGAATTTCAAATTGAAGTCAATCGATATGGAGTCTTGGTGCTGCAGCCGTTCGTGCGTAAATCCGACATCAAAAAGTTCTCACCTCTATTTGTGAAGTATGGATTCTCCCTTGGACCTCATGCCACGCTGCATGAAGATTTTACAATTGGTCAGTTCGATTCATTATTGATTGTTTCAGTGCAGTAATTTCAATTTTATACAATCTTCTCTTGCAGACTCGCCAATTCTGCAACTCAAGAAAATAAACAAGAGTAATCTTGGAATTTTGGAAATGAACCGAATAATACCGACTTACTTGGTGGACGGGAATTTGAACCTGGTCGTTCGATTCACATCTTACTTGCCACAAACGCAACCTGTCCTTGGGAGTCCAGCGCAGAAAATGGCGGAGTCAAGCGGTGATTGTACAATTCAAAATTGTAGCAGTTTGAGCCTTTTGGTGCCACCGAAGGAGCGAGAGGATGTGGATGGGACGAGCGCCAATGGTAAATCTGAATTAATCGCAAATTTTGAACTCCTATATTGTCATACTTGTGATCATTTTAGGATCAACCCCTCGACGACGACACCTTTCATTGGGATCGGCTTCGCCACCACCATCACCTTCACGAGGACGTCAATTGCTGCCCATGTTTTCTCCGCGCTATGGCTATGGCTGTGATGATGGCGGAAGTACGGATTCTTCCTCTTCTTGCATCCTTCCAATCCCACGAAATCGTGTGAGGTCAAAACCACTCCGAAAAAGCAAGAAACAAGAATTTCTGTCAATGAAGAAAGATGCTCAAAGAGCATCTCTGAATTATGAAGACTAAAAATCAAGTGCATTATTAGTCACAATTTGCAACAAACGAAAAAAAGCCAACTGTATATAATTATCTAATTGTTATAATTGTATTTCTCATTTTGCTAATAATACAAAGACTTGTCTAAACTGTGTTGTTGTTAGTGTTGATCTGTAGAATTGGTTCCGTATTCTTTAAGACGAACTCCAATTCAGTGGGTGTGCAGAATTTCTCGCTTAATTTAAGAAAGTCCAGAGGAGGTGGTAAATTAGATGGAATTGGACGCACCCAATCACAGTCCACCCACAGCCCTCTGTCTTGTAGCAAGGCTAGTCGCATTTGTGTAACATTTTTCTGGAGTAGGAAATGAGTAGGCAGTTTATTTAGAGAAAATGTATTATTTTGCAGTTAGTACCTCCTTGTATGGATAGTCCTTTTTGCTGTCTTCATCCTCTATGACTCGTTTCATGTCCGTCAGGGCCGCTTCCATCTTCTCGGGTGTGAGCAGATGGATACTTCTCAAATGTACGATTCTTTGGTTTGTGATTGGAAACCCCTAAACGATTTTTGTTTTAATAGACACACTAATGTTAATATAATCGTGGTACCTTTGCCACCACTGCCCCCTTTTCTTCGTACAAATTTTGCTCAAGGGAGTTCATTTCAAATTCGCTAGAATAAGTTGTACTGGGGTCCATCATTGGAAGTATTTCCTCTTCCTCATAACTTTCACTTTCGTTGTTGGCACTCTCACCCTTGATGGCGGTGACCATCAGGCCTATAACAAGTGCGGAAATAGAAATAACCAGAAAGTAATTTGAATCCGTCATGATGATGATTCGAATCTAAGCTATGCACTCACCCACATATGCGTTTGTGGGCAGATTAGTTGTTTTTAGATGTTTGTTTGTGTTAACTTTTTGATTGTTCCATTATCAATGCCCGAATCAAATTCTGTTCTTACGGCTTGCACTAGGGAGTACACCGAGGCGAGGAGGAGGAGGGTCAGGACAATGTTTAGGACTTGGTGAAATACTTTATCTGTTAAGAATGACCTAGATTGGGGTGGCCAATTTTCTAAGTTGATGATGGAAGTCATGATTGATGATCCCAAGAAGGACTGGGGTAAAATGAGAAAAGTCGTAGCATTTATCATGTCTAGTCACAACTGAACTACATTCCCTCTATGATTAAAAGTGTATCAACGAATGTCAATTAAATCAAGTTAATGCATGAGTTGGATAAAAATAATGTGCAGTCGTGTGACAATGACAATGAAACAAAGTACTATAGTTAGTTAGTTGCTCACTTCCGTTGTATTTATAAATTCTGTAAACAAAACTAGTTTACATGTTTCAAAATAATATATAGGATTTTTTGCATTAATAATAATACACATTATGTAATAATTCAGTCATGATTCTTAAGTTAATAATTATCCAGTCAGGTTAATTACCTATTTACAATACAAGGCACAATGACGGTATACTTTGCTTTGGGACAGCACCTAAGCTATCTATGTAAATCTAGGTCAGGTCAGAATTCCCAAAAAAAAGTAATTTAGTTAGCAGTCTTACCTGACTAAATCGAACATATCATCATCAGCATATAGCTTTGTCAATAATTAGTCAATTATAATTTTTATAGCAGTCTTATCTTACCAACATTATTGTAGTAAGCGTATAATCTTAGGTACAATTTTGATTTGAATCGTAATCGTAAGTTTGGCTCGGAATTATGTGTACTTTTAGGTTAGCTAATTTGATATTTTTTTACAACATAGCTCTAGAGCATAGGAACATTTAAAGATTCCATACGCATTCTAATATTTATATACCACAGATGAGATCCTACCTACCTAAAATTCTATTAGGTACTCAAACATTGTCAATATTTTTATATAAATTAAAGTACAAAGTACATGACTGTTTGAGAACCCTTATCTGTTCAAACATGATTCCATCATTACAATTACAAAAATAGTAATAGTTAACAACATCCCTTTCATTTTAATAATGGCTAAGCAGACTGACTTAGACTAAGTTACTACAATTGCTCTGCAATTCCCTGTTTAAGTTTTCATTCACATGATTTGGTTCATTTCTTTAGTTTTAGTTTAGGTATACTACTACCACACTTTTCTTTAGCACATACAATACATTCAGGCAATGTGTCCCAACCTATCCCTCAACTGACAAATTGAACTTTCCAATCTCTTAACCATCCGTTGAGTTTTGACCAAGCCTAACACACAATTTTCAGCTCGGCGAAATTTGAGGATGGTGTAGTCCGCTTGGAACATTTTCTGTAGAGTCTTACCCTCCCCTTTTACCTTAGACAAGAGACGAGAGAGACAAATGTCCAGAAGTCGCTTCTTCCTGGAGATTTCAAGTGCGTGGGGTTGGAAGTCCGCGGAGGAGGGGTTCAGGATGGATGATGATTTTGGGGGTGACATGGCCGGGGACAGGACGACGGAAGACGAGCGTAGACTGCTGAGTCTTGAGAGTCTCATGGCTTTGGGGGCAACCCTTCGTCTCTCACTTGATGACGTGTCGTCAGAGGACGATGAAGGGGAGGAGGACGACAGGATTTCTACACAAAAAAGTTCAAAGTTAGTTAAGGACGATGACTAACTAAATTGACATAAATGTCTCTCCTTACCTGGACTGAAGCTGAGTTGATCGATCTGAACTTGATGAGTCTCAGCCTTCCTCTGCCCCTTCTCCCACTCGGCCTCGAGCTTGTCAATCTTCCCCTCAAGACGATTGGTCTCCTTCTCCATCTCATCCCCCAGTCTTGCCTGAGCCTCATTCACAAAAGCAAGAACTCGCTGGATCTTAACATCCGCCTCCGATGAGAACAACGGCCTTCGACTAATCATCCCCCCACTCGCCGCCTTCCCACCGCTGGAGTGCAGGGCCTCCTGAACCAGGATCTTAGGAATGAGGACGTTCTTCAGAATCTCCTGACTCCTCGCCATATCTTCCTTCGTCGGACTATGGAATTGGAACTGAATCGGCGTCGGCACAGGTCGTGGAGGTGACCTTATCAATATTTGAGACCCAACATCACTGCTCCTCCCCCAAATGTAGTTCTGCTCCGTGTTATCCACGACAATCTTCATTTTTCTAAAAAAAGAGAGGAGGATTCTTATTTAGCCCCGACAAAAAAAACACTGAAACCGAAGGATGAACTTGACGTTTGTTCGTTAGCACTTTGAACTTACCAATTTTTTGCTGTCGTCACAAAAAGGCACTGACAAAAATGATAAGCTGAAGACAAGAAGACGGTTGACTTTTCTTCAAAAAATGAGTGGAGGGAAGGCAGAGCCAAAAAAAGTGATGTTTCTCCGGTGGAGGGATTGAGTGAACTGAGGAGAGAAAACTCGACAACGTGCGTCTTTATATCCCAACAAAAAGAAGCTTGAATTGAATGCTTTTACGAGGACGGAGGGAAGAAGTTGTAGCGTGTGTCTGGCAGTGGCAAAAAGCGGGTTTGTGATTTGTCTGGTTTTATATGACGCAATAATGCAATCAACAAGGCAGGTAAGAAGGTGGTGGTGGTGGTCAGGTAGGCAAAGACTGAGGCTGGAGAAGTGTAGCCGTCTTAAATAAGGCCTACATAACCTTCCACAACTTTCTTCTTCTTCCTAAATGTCTATTAATGTTTAACGAACGACTTTTCTAATCTGTCTAATGTCATACATACATTTATGCATGCATCCTGTTTCTTGTCATGGTCTATTGGAGACGGATTAAGATTAGAAGGAGGAAGGCTTCTTAAATAAATGTATATGAGTCAAGTCAAGAGTCTCCTCTTCTGACTGGATCCAATGATTTTCCACATTCCCACGTATTTGCATAGATAATGAGAGGATGATGACTCGTCTGATAATCTTTTATGCTAATTTTCTACTTCTTAAAATATGTAACGCGGTAAAAGTAAGTACTGGACAAAGTTGCTTCATTTCATGTCACAAATAAATATTGCTATTGCATGAACGTTGACAAACAAGCAAAAACATATACCGGTGAAAAAAATAAAATGCGGAAATAAATAAAATGTTTAGGTTTTAACGGTCACTTTCTCCCTTCATCATCAACAACAACCCAAACTGCGTCATCATCTCTATTCTCCGATTCGGAATTCTATATAAATTCTAAATCCTTTCCCATCCTTCATGAATTGAATGAACCCATTGTTGTCCCTACAATGCAGGCAACAATGGGCAATATATATGATTCCATAATGAAATGAAATAATGAGTCATGCTACCTACCGACGAATGCAACTCTGCTACTGCTACTTTACTTTATGTTTTACCTGGGATGGAAAAGCTCTCCTTTTTTAATGTGGAGGAATGTGAATTGTGAATTGAATTCCACAAGGCATTTTCTAACATCATGAAAAGGGAGGGATATTAGGTACTTGGATGGAAAGGGGCACTGTGAGACAATATCTCCCTTGGGAAACTTTCTCCTGTCCCACAAAAATGGCAGTTGGATTGTGATTTGGTGACATGACACCTTCGCCGCAGTGAGACAAGTGACAACATGGTACAAAAATGTATAACAAAACCACTACGTTCAACAAAACAATTAAGCAAAGTTCATCATGCATTTCAATTTGTTTGTTTAAATAAATACAATTTGCCAAATGAAATGTGTGCAAATATTTGCAAATTCATAAAAGATAAAATTAAATTGATCATGACTTTTTCAGGATTGAACATGGAAAGTAAATAAATGACTTGGCATTTGTGAGGTCAACCCAACAACGTTGCACAATACAATTATTTAAAAGGTGCAAAACGCTTTAGGACTGACTCTGGACGACAGGTAGACGAAAGCTTTCGACGCTTTCGATTTTCATGAAAATGTTCAACCGCCAACGATTTTCCCACACACAAATGCACCTGTAATCATCTCGACGTACGTAGGTAGAGGTTTTAGACGGAAGTAGTAATTTGTATTAGCCTAAAAGCCTAGCCAGTGTGGCTAGGCTTTTAGGATTGGATTTTAATCTCTCTCTGGATTTTAATGCAGCACGTGGTAAATAAATATAAGTCTCAAGTATTTAAGTAGTCAGTCTGATAATGATGATGAGGTAATAATGAGACAAGACAAAGACAGGTTCCTTGGTTTGGTTTAAAGGGTTAATGAGGAGATTATACCACCACCACCTTTTTTTGTCACCATTTGTATATTTTTGATGGCCCAGTCTACATAGTAGTCTCACTTGTCCCCCAATATTTTCAGAATCACCTCATCCTGACTCGACAATTAACCGTCGTTACGTTGCCCCTGCCTAGACCTTACATATTTTCACGAAGACTGGCTTGGATAATATTTGTCTTTGGAAAGTCAATTTCATTCCATGTTTCCAAATTATTGCAAAATCAGTCAAATTAATAATTTTAAAACCATGATTTGATTGAGAGATGCTTTCTCATTCATTTGACTGACTCATTGATACAACAGTAAAAATCTGCATGATTAATTAGATTTAACTTGAACTCTGTGATGCTTAAAATATTCGTTGTTTGTCTCAATCTTTATCTTTTGTTTGTTCAGGGATTAGGCGAGTGAGTGGTTTGGTTGGTGTGGTACGTGTCAATAATAATTGTACAGGCAATTTCCCAGTGATGATGGATGGGTGTAATTTCTTCGTAATCGTTACAACACACTCACTCAACCCTTGACAATGGACGCGTGATTAGTAATGAATACATACATAATTTACATGGAAAAAGTCCCTACCCCTTTATTCTTTCCTTCATTTTAAGTAAAAAAGCAAACAACACCTATTTTTAGAGTTCGTATGAACTGTCATTTCTCTACTTTTTGAAACTGACTAATCAATAGCACCACTGCACACAAGTGAAGGTACACAGTATTTAGGATCCACTTATCTAATTGCAGCAATTTAAATTAGTCTACAAAAAAAAGAGTTTGTCAGTTTTGCAGAAAGGGAATCGAATTGAATAATTCGACTCTTAAAAAACTATATCTAATTCAAATTGTAAATGTAACGACATCTTGATTTACTCCTTTTTTATGACGATGACCGACGCGTCTTTGAACAGATTACCTTACCTTACGCATCAAAAGGCATGACACACTTCAATTTCAGTTTCAATAATAATGCTTAAGGTGAGAGAGAGCATAAGCATAGCTTGATTCCTTTTGCATGATCCTTGATTGGATTCATTCACAATTCAATTCACACTAAAAAAAAGTGCAGTAGCAGTAGCAGCAGCAAAATGCAATATTTATAAAATTAGGTTAGCCATCTATCTATCGTATCGTGATCCTTCACATAGTTGTATAATAGTGTGTACATAGGCTATAAGACACAAGGTAGTACTTTTGCACACACAAATAATTTGCACAAAAGCAATTTGTAAAGAAGTTCATTCCATTTGTTATACGACTTTCGCATTCGCATGCATCCTGATGAGGAGACTTGAGACGATTAAGTCAGTCACTGATTACTCTTGTTGCTTTACACACGCAAATTACTTATACATGCGTGAAACGTTCTACTTTAAGAAATCTTCTTTTAGTGTGGAAATAATAGAAAATTAAGTTATTTTTTTTTATCATGAACAGTTTCCTGCAAAATACCCAATCTCTCATCGCCTTAGTCTTATTGTCCCTGATCCTTCCAGAGGGGAGAAGTGATACTAATGAAGCAGCCACCGATAATAATGTCAGACCCATCAGACAGAGTCCTACAGTCTTACAAGAGGTAGGTACTTAGAACTCCTAAAGACAAATGACTTTTAATTAGCTTGTATTTTTAAGGCTCAGTCTCCTGTGGGCGCAGGAAGTGCCCCTCTTCCCATCACAGCATCCCTTCCCCTGAAGGACCTCATCCTAATCCTGATGGCCAAACACGGGGACGGCCCAACCTCCCGTGCCTTTGGCTCCCTGGACAAAAAGCCGTTGGGGGAAGTCATGCAAATCCTCCTCTCCAAGCAGGTGGATAAAGCCCTTTCTCAAGACATCCTGGCCATGCAGGCCCACGCTCAAAGTTCGGACAAACAATTGGTCTCTGTAATAGCAAGGATCGTCGCAGGGGACGGGTCCGTGGCGAAGGACGTGTTTGCCTACGATGAGAAGCTGAGGAAGTATCCCTGGTGGGCGAGGATGAGGCAGAGGATGTTTGTCAATATGGACAAATACGTGGGGACATTTAAGAACAACGGTGTGAATGCCAATGAGTCTGCCGTTGCAGCCATTGCTGCAGCCCTCGCCAGAGGATAGCTAAAAATAAGTAATAAAAGATTTCCAGATGCTAATGCTTGCGGATTCCTGTTGGTTTACACAATGTACATCTATGCGCTTCCTTTTCCGGCATTCCGTGTTTATCAGTAGCACATATTTACCGTAATGTGAAGATAAGGGTTATCGGACAATGTGTAAAAATACATATCGGCAGCCGTACGCAAACCTTAGTTGGTACAATCAAAAGCACCAAAATGTCTCTTTCGAGTAAAGAAGGATTTTCTTTGACATTGTATCTTTGTTTAATCAAAAAAGAAGCAACAATTAAATAGAAAAATGATTATCAGACTCGTGAGGATTGTCCATTCGCAGAGGACTAGAGTCAAAGTGCTCCTGTGCACTTTAATCCTTGGTCCCCTGCTGACTTATCTCTTGGGCCTTGATCTCATCTTACAAGAGATGGAGAACGAAGAGGGGGACAGCTTCCATAAATATTTGGATTTGGAAACCTCCCGAAATTCTTCTGACACCGAATGTAATGAGCCGCTCTATTTTCTCATCATGGTAAAATCAAGCTCAGGACCAGAAGGGTATCGGAGGAGGCAAGCAGTTCGGAAGACGTGGAAGAGGGACACCCAGCTCCTCCTTCTCCCGGACAAATGGGAGAAAATAAGGGTCCATACCCTCTTCTTCGTTCAGGGGAAAGTGTCCAATGAGGAGCCTAGTCTGGAGGAAGAGGAAAGACTATACAAAGACATGATCAGGTTGAAGGAAGAGTCTGAAGACGCATTACTCAAGGCCCAATTGCGCTACGCCATTGAGGCATGTCCAAGCTTCCGCTACGCCATCCTGTCCAACGACGACTCCTACATCGACATCCACAATTTGCACGCCTTGGCTGAAGGTTGGAAAGGAGGCACTAGCAGCAGGATTTATGGTGGGAGAGTCCGAAAGGATGGAAGACCCCAAAGACGTCGGTTTTTCTGGAGCCAGGATTTCCTAGGTCTGGAAGAATACCCTTACTCAAGGTATCCCCCATTCGTGATGGGGGGAACCATCCTCCTCTCCCTGGATGCGGTCAGAGACATTTATCACAAGTACCTCAATCTCCCAAAGGCTGATAGTGCAAAGATTCTTGGGATCTCTGCAAAGAAGCTGGGAATTGAAGTCAGGCATTCGGACAAGTTTCTGGAATCTCTTCCTAAGAAGGCCACAGGGGACCTTGTCTCCGCCCAAGGGTTCCTGCCCCAGGAACTGTTGGCTTTTTGGGATTTGCAGAAGATGGCCGGTTTTGAATGAGATTTGAATTTGTTTTTAGGAAATTATAAAAAAGTTAAGTTCTACAGAATAAAGAACGACTACTGACCTACATTCTTGATTAAAGTACCGATATTTTCTCACATAGTCCAGTCCATGAGCGTCTTACCTGTTGCGTGATTCAATTGCATTGAATTGAATCAACCTGTTCGATCGTTCATGCCTGCATGCATGGACTTCTTGTTCATCTCTCATTGTCCCGTTAATTAAGAAAAGGTAGATGAAAGAATGGCCTAGAATTAGCCCGTTTTCGTCAAGTTCAGGGCCAAGGACTTGGTATATTGGCCTTGATGTGACCTGAATCCACTCAGTTTGCTTCTGACCCTCGACCAGGCATTACAATTTCTTCAATTTCTAGGATTCTCACCCTGCCCCGCAATAACATATAATCATGGGGAAGAAGGCTTTACTAGTTTGCCTGTTATTATTCGCACCTCCGTCCTCATTTGCTGATAATTCCGAAGATGGGGATTCGGAGAAGGTTGTCAACTTTGTAAAAGACATTGCAAGCATTCTGTTCACCGGAAGATCCACGGAAGACATGAAGGATGACGTCGTTCCTTCTGTGTCTTTACAGCCAAACCCCCCTACAACTGTTAATAAAGACGACGATGATGAAGCCAACCCCTCACCTTCACCATCTGGAAATAGTGAGGATGATGACAACAACAACGAGATTTCTGAATCCACGCCCAAACCAACGCCTTCACCCGACCCCGATGTTGATGGTGACAAGCCTGACAATGGGGCCAGTAACCCCGACGCGGATGATTTTATGGAGTCTCCAAACTCATGTGTAAGTCCTCCCGTTATATTTTTTCCTTTTTGACCTAATTTGATGTTTTTTCTTTAAGGTGGACGATCTACTCGCCAAGTACCCCTCCCCCACCACTGTGAGTGTTGTGGAGATCTGTAAATCCATCTCCATGAAGTGCATTCATGACACCCTTCAACACCTCCTCGTATCCGGAAGTACGGAAAAGATTGCAGCCAATGGTAAGTTAGATATCTTTTTGGGGCACTGTGAGACAACGTAGCTAAACTCCCTTATTTCTTTTCTATAGACTACGCCTGCATCCTCATCAGCCTCCTCCACAAGAACACCGAGTTCTCCACCTCCATTAACAACCTGGAGGAAGAGTTGAAGACGGCTCAGAGTCAATTGAAGACGGTCAAGTCCTCTGTCCCAAGTCCTGTTCCTGAACCGGACCTCTCAAGCACCCTCTCCTCCCACATCAAAGCCGAAGGGGAGTTCCAACTCCTCACAAACCAACGCATCACCCTCATCGAGGATCGACTGTCCCTCTCCCACAGGTCAGACGAGGAGGATGAGGGTCTAGTCAAGAGGGTGGAGGCTCTAGAGACTCACACCTCCCTCACGGAGTACGAGCTCGTGGAGAAGATGAAGAAGCTCGAGAGTGACAGTGATAAAGGCTCTATGGAGGCACTCGTGCGGAAGGAGGTAGAAAGGACCCATCACCACTTTGTCCAGACCCTGCCATCAGGACACATGATGGCCCCCGTGAGCGTTGGCATCCAAGCCCCTCAACTCATCCTCCTCCTTCAAAACATGGAGTTCCTCAAAACCACCCTCTCCTCCAACTACACCCAACTGAGGAAGGACGTGGTGGATTATCGCGCCCAGATGCAGAACCGCATTGACGACTGCGAGGAAGAGGTTAAGAAGGTTCTCCAGACCCAGTTCGCCGCGTTGGACCGGTTGAGCGTCGAGCTTCACACCGAGGTGAAGATGAACATCAATCAGAGTCTCCAGGCTGAGGTGGGCAGGGCGGTGGAGGCAGAGGTGAGGTTGGAAGGCTTGGTCAAGGACGTCTCATCCCGAATCCAGCACGCCCGAGAGAGTTTTGAAGCCTTGGTGAGTGTGGAGTCAATGAGAGCGAAAGGGGTGGAGGGATCCATGTCCTCCCTCCTCGCGAAGGCAGTCGCGCAGCTTGGGCTTGTCAACAACGCACTGGAGCAGGTGAGACAAAGCCTTGATGACGAGGCGAGGAGGGCGACTGGGGCAGAGGCTTACCTGGAAAAGAGAGTCGCGGAGGAAGTCTCAAGGGCGACGGTGAGCGAGGTGGGGATCATGGAGGAAGTGAAGACCAGGGGTGAGGAGGGATTGAGTCACATCAAAGCGTTTGGGTCCAAGGTGGAGGAAGTGGATTTGAGGGTGACCCTTCTGAGTGTAGACCTTGGTCAAGTTCAACTCAACTCCAGTATGGCCTTGGAGTCACTGTGGAACGAGACGGAGGGTCGATTCGGACGGATCAACAAGTCCTTCGAAGAGAAGTTGGAGGCTATCAGGAAGCAGCTTCCGAATGACACTTTGTCGGTTGGGAAAGTCCCTGCAAGGGGTGTGGGTGGGGTTCTGAACAGGTTCGTGGGCTTCCTTAGTGGAAGGAGACCCGTCTACAAAGCCGCCAAGATGACGACTGCAGAGGGTGCCAAGGCTGAGAAAAGTCTGCTAGAGTCTAAAGACGTTGAGGATGCCGATGCGGACGTGAGTTCCAGGCTGAGGGTGGAGGATGTTTTCACCAAAGAGATGGAAGCCGAGGCGGCGGAAGCAGAAGTGGAACCAGAGGTTTCTTCCCTCCCGGTCAACATCCACGGGACAAAGTCTCGAGTTCGAAAAGTTTATGGCTAAGTTAAAAGTATTTGTAGATGAATGCATGAAATTATCCCAATGAAAGTCAGACAATTTTTACAAAATGACCGTTGTTATTTGATTGAATTGATAAGCTGTTATCTACACCACACAATTATGCTGCAAACAGGAAAGGTACATAGATTTTATTAAGGATACACTTAATTTCATTGAAAAAATAAAGGAACCATCTAAGTTAGTCACAAAATAAAGTAGAGGGGTACAGTGAGACAGTTTTGGAAAAATGAAAGGTACTAAACTATTTTTGTATTTTATTTTGTTGTTTTGATAAGCCAAGGGACAGTCCAAAGGTCGCATAACCATAAAATGTATGTAATAAAACCCATTTAATTGCTATAAACAAAAATCCAACTAACTCAGCTCATTTACATTCAATCATGACATATGACGCCGAAGCCATAATGTACAAAAGTTATTTCTGTATGCTTTTTACACGTGGGTCTCAGGAACGATGATGATTTGTGTCGAGGACTCATTCCGAGTCACAAAGTGCGTCGCCTGTGTCTCTCCTGGGGGAAGGGGTGGGGAGGACTGAGACTTGGGTGTGGAAGTCAGATGCAGGCGGACTTGTTTGTCGTAGTACGCCTGTCCCTTCTTCTTATCTTTTACTTTGTTCGCAGCTGCACTCGCCAGTTCTTGGAGGATGTGGGGGGAGTCGTCGTAGGAAGGGTGTGAGTTGGGGGTGGAACATCCCCCCTCGGAAAAGGCAGAGTCGGAGGATGAGGGCTCCTTGGATTTGTTGTTCAGTCGTGCGGAGGAGTATGACCATCCATTGCTTTCCACCACAGGAGTTCCTCCTCCTTTGTTCCCTCCTCCAATGCTGAACCGACGCCGAAGTCCGTTGATGACTTTCTGCTTGTGGGACACATTTTGATGGTGGTGATGATGGTGGTGGCTGCTGCGACTCTTGACGTTTCGCACAGTCCTTCGAGCCGAGGGGGCGAAGGTGATGGTGGGCCTTGATCCCCTTATTTCCTCCAAGGATGAGTTGACACTTGAGGATGAGGCGGAGGAGGACACCTCGGATTCTGATGAGGATAGTCGTTCTTCAGACTGGGAGTCGCTAAAAACTTGCTCAAGGCGGCGGACGGAGGAAGAAGAGGGTTTGTTTCGATTCGACTTGGAACTGTTTTTGTACTTGTTATTCTTACGAAGGGTGGGTGGGGCACTCTTGGGTCTCTTGCCTCCATCACCACCGCCGTTTCCTCCTTCTTTGTTCATGTAGACGATGTAGACGCCGTCCTTGTTCTTATTTTTGGACCGGTGGCTTTTCCTCACTTCGGATGAGGGTGTCATCATCATGGTATGTTGGTGGACGTCCGCGATGGAGGCGTAATTCCCCTTGTCGGAGACCAACTGGTGGACTATCTTGGTCACGTTTGGAGGGATGTGGTGAGGTTCAGCATTGGAAGTGGTGGGAGGTGGGGGCAGAGGTTTATTGACAGGAGAGGGTCTTGTTGAGGTGGGTGGTTGTAATGGTCTGTGTGGGGTCAAGGGAGGAGGAGGAGGTCCTTGTCCATGTCCCTTCTCCATATTGTGAGCCTGACACGACGCATCTTCGCCTTCTTTTCTTCCCTTCGCCACAAAAGAGTAGAGACCGATGACGATGCCGGTCAAGAGGAGGGTTACAAGTCCCCCCAGCACGCCACTCGTCGCCATCTTCTCCGTGCATCCAGAAGACGAGGAGGATGAGAAGGAGCGGCCTTGGGGCGTTTGGGCCACGTCTGTAAAGGAGGAAGTTGTAAGCACTAATTCTAAGTACATACTACGCCTTGAGGCAACTTACATGGAGTTTCTTCAGTGACCTCGTCCTCAAACACCCGTCCTTCTGCCCCACCCTGGTGTCCCACCACGCGGAGGGCAAACTGAGAGTCCCAGTCGTGGATTAAGGAGCTCGCGTTGAAGATCTCGACCGGTTCTGGGGACCTCTTGACCCTTGCACTCCGTGTGTCACATCCCTGTGCACAAAATGTAAGATTTATAAAAATCAAGGCACAAAAATAGGACTTACAGGAAAGCAGTCCGTCTCCTCATGACAAGCGTGGACTTTGGCCGTGAGAAGAAGGGGCTCGTTCGTTCTTTGACCACGGAAAAGGAAGGCTTTGAAGTTGAAGTGGTTTATGAGGTCGTTCCTCGGGTCTTTGAGAGGTTGGTTGTCCGCAATGACCTAAGAATGCAATTAAAGAAATAAAATACTTGACCTTCCTAAATTAAGTCACTTTCACTTACCGCGTATTCATCATTCCTACACCCCCGATTGTCCACGAGGGTCACGACCTCCGTCGCATCGTTCGTGTCCAGGGCGGCCACATTGGAGGGATTGAATGCGTCCCTCATCCTCCACACTTTGACGTCCGAGACTTTGGAGTGCTTCCATCCATCCCCTCCTCGGACAATGCTCCTCAGTTGGAGGGACTCTCCCAATTGAACCATGCCTCCAGAATTGACCCTCTTCACAAAGAGGCCGTTGTTGCTTCCGGAGCTTTGGCGGAATATCCCCACCTCCGCGGCAAAGTCCTGGCTTCCACCCTCCACGGTTGAGGAAGAACGTCGACTTTCCCTTTTTGAAAAAAACCAAGGTCAATCAAAGACCTTTATAAGTTTAGTTATGGGCACTTACAACGCCTCTCCGGCGAAATTGATGGTCCTCGTGTCACTCATGACGGTCTTTTGAGGGGCGCATTTGATGGTGGTCACCTCGTCGTCAGCAAGAGCAAGTGTGGGGACGCGGGGGAAGACCATAGTAAGACACATTGACTGTAAAAGAAGCAAAGTATATGGAAAAGGGGCAAGGTGATATTTGATATTTAAGTTACTTACATCGCCACACTGCTCCACGCCACACCCCTTGAGGTCTGTAATTCTCATGTTGAAGGCGTCATCTGAGCCAAGGGCATTCTCCATACTGCACTCCTTTGAGAGAAGGGGGTCCTGGGGTCGGTCTCGAACGTAGGGTGGGTGGAACCCGGACTTCATATGGATAGTTGCACCAAAGTACTCTTTCCCACGTGTCTTGAAGCATTTGATGTCGGAGAAGACAAAATCTGCGTAAAATGAAAGCCATTATAAAACTTTTCTGTTGGAAAGTAGAGTGACCTTTACCTCTGATAATGCTTTCATCATCCGCGGGCGCAGGATAGTCGAGCAGAGCTTCCGTCTCTTTGTCCGCCTCAGCCTCTTCCAGGGAGTCTTTGACCCTGTCTCTCAATCGACTTCGGAATTTTTTGCTGCTGTCACTCCCTGAGGAAGAAAGCTTTCTTGAGGAAGAGGACGCTGGGGTTCCAAACCTGGAGTTGAAGCGTGACCTGAATGAAGAGGCTGAAGAACGGCCGGTGTTCACACCAAAGTCATCGTCGTTGTTGTTGATCTTTGTGTCTGATGATTTTACAGCCGAGGATCGACCTAATTCGTCATTGTTGTCACGAAAGTCTTCTTCTGAAAAGGTCTCAGCAGGGGGTCCAGGAGGAACACTTTCAATATTGGTTATCTTTGTCCTCACCGTGTTTCCTGTGCGGGTCGTGCTGAAGGATGAAGTCCCACTACCACCACCTGTTGTTCGGCTTCGGTTCCTTGACCTGAACCTGTTGTTCCTTCGGAAGAAGCTACTGTCACTCTCATCCTCAACTTCTGGGGGTGAGGGTGGAAATATGTCTTCTTCTCCACCACCAATGACTGGAACTACCCCTCCTCCATCTCCTCCCTCTATAGTTATGGTGTCTGGAGTGGGGGTGAGAAGGCCTCCCGGGGGTCCGACGGGTCCTTCTCCACCTCCGAAAGAGTCTTCCGTGATGGGAAGTGGAGGAGGGAGAGTGGATTGAGTGACTGCGGGAAAGACGATGGGAGACATTGTGGAATAACTCGACCCTGGTTTGTATCCCACGTAGCTGGGCTTCCCGGTTCCTCCTAGAGAAGGACGCCATCCTCCCCCTGATCCTCCTCCGGCAGGGAAGATAGGCTTCTGAGTATAGATGGGCATGATGATGGGCCTTGGAGTGGTACCTGACGAGGGGTACTTGTACGCCCCACCGATGCTGATCCCAGTCCCAGTCCCAACAATGTTCCCACCACCACCATAACTCCTTCCCCCACTACTTCTAGCACTGGCACTAGGTTCACTTTTCACCGAAGATGAGGATGAGTCTTTTCTAGACTCTGCTTTTGTATTTGTGAGTGCCTCTGACTGGGGCAAGTCGGACATCATATTCACTGAAAATCTGTCACTTCGTCGATTCTCACTATTGCTGTTGAATAAGTCGTCAAAGTCGTTTAGGTAGTCCTCGGACCCACCTCCACCCCCATCACTTGATCTACTGTCTTGAACTTGAGGAGAAGGTTCTTGGTCTGAGGAGGAGGAGGAGGATTGAGAGGATGGATTTTTTCTTAGGGTGGAAGGACCCGAAATCCTGGACAATCCTTCAGTGATCTTGGGCTCTGAAGAAGGAGGAGGATTATCACTCTTACTGCCACTATCATTGCTTTCTGTAGAATTAGTGTTTGGAAGACTATCACTGATTTCCTGAAATGCGGATGAGGATTTTAACTTCCTGGAGATGAAGTTGTTATTTCTTGCAGTTATTTTGATAGGGTCTGGCCCTTGAGGAACTAGAAGAAGGCTATTTTGAGTCGTCGTCTCAGATGAAGATTCTCCCTTCACCCCCACTGCCACTACCACCAACCACACCCACAAAAGATGTCGTAGGGCCATGATGATGATGCGAAAGTATGCAATTTAATACAGTCTCACTTTCCCCCCGAAAAAAAACTTTTCCTCACCCGTAAGAATGCATGAGTTGCATTTTATTACTCGAGTCTAAAAAAAGTGTTTGGGTCACATTATGTTAATTAGAAAGACTGTAAAAATGCAGTTTTGCAAAATCAGAGAGAAGAGACAATGAGTGATGAAAGTATAGTAATTAAGGTTTTTCACTTGAGAGAGTATGAAATGAAATGTATCTGATTAGACCGATTGCAAAAGAAGGACTGGGCCATAGGCCGGTTTAATGGAATTATCATCATCGTGAGGGACCGTTCTCTGACCCAATCACC
>JAQIWU010000227.1:0-31841 GCA_034696445.1 Isotomiella minor
GAGGTCAATTCGGCAGTCCACATAAAGCAAGAAAAAGAGGAATCTCCATCCTCGTCCTCCGATTCGGAAGAATATGACAGATTCGACGAAAATATTAAGGAAGAATACGGTTTCGATTTCGATGAAGAGATTAAAGAAGAAGATAGTTTCGCGGAAGGGATTAAGAAAGAATACAGTTTTGGCGAAGAGTTTGATGAGGGTGACTACGACCCTACGGCAACGCACAGCGGAAATAAGATGGAGGTTCGACGAGGGAACAAACGTGGCATTAGTAATTTGCAGCAGCCTGGTGAAAGTGGAATAAAAATAATCAAGACTGAAACCGATGAAGTGAATTCTGTAGCTCAAGTAAAACAAGAGTCATCTTCATGCTATACGACGTCTAGCAGTTACAGTTCTGAATGTTCTGTTCCCTGGAAAACGAAGAAAAAAGACTCGAAATGGACTGCCCAGTTTGACCAAGCCATTCGGAATCTGCGCCAGGAGTGTGATTTGTGCAATAATGACAGAACTGGGAGCAAAGCAAAAATCTACAATTTAATTCTGGAAATGCGGAAAATATTCTTACAAAGTGCTGTTGAAGACTCCGGCCACAATGATCTCAACTTTTGTTACAGGATGATAGAAGCAAGTGTGAGTGGAACATTGTGATTACATTTGGTTCCGTAATTATGTAATTAAATTGCTTTTATTGCATTCAGGATGGCACGAATGTAAAGGAAATGAATCGAGCAGTGCTGTGGGGACTATTGGCTCTTTTGGTAATGGTGACTGATCCAACCTATGCTTCCAAAGTAGCGGAGTGCATTGGAAACTTGATGTTAAAAATGCTTAAACTTTTAAAAGAAAAAGTGAGTGTCAAACATCAAAACATGTCCTGGTTCAACCTAATGATAATGATAATTTTTCGCAGGACTGTCCTGATTCAGCAGACTACGAAGAGCTGTACTCGTGGAAAACCTCAATCACATCTGCACTGAATAAGGAAGACCTGCAAATTTTTTACAACTGCCTGAGAGAAAGTAGTTATCAGAATTGGTTCAGAAATTTAGCCCCCTGTGCTGTTAAAAGTTTCAAGGAGTTTTATATGCCTACCCTATAGCGAAATAATGTGATAAGTTAGTTCTTTCCTATCATGTGTTAATGCGTTTTTAACTTCAGGTTCTGTCAAATAATGAATACAAATACCTTACCTGTTCTTTTAAAACTCGCCTTTGTTATTGTTATCATTACATAAGAACACGGGTGACATGAAAACCTGAGGAGGCGTTAGCAAGCATCCATCGTTTGCACACATTTCACAGGAAAACACGACTCTGACTCTGGCAACTTTCCAAGCTCCACATCTCATTTCATTTCACCACACACTAACTATCTGTAACTAACTAACAACTTTAGGAATTGATAAGCAAGATGCTAGATTAGAAAGTACTTGCAAGTTCCGATACATTATTATGGTTATGTTGTACCATATTCTGCATGTTGTTAGTGTCATCTCCGCGTGTGATGACCTTAACCGTGTGCAAACCATTTTTTGCACCTTCAAAATTTCTCCATGCACTTACAAACTTATATGCTCATGCACCATGTTCTTATCTAGGCTCCCAATTTTCAAAAACATTCCGGCTCATGCAGCTGCAGAACATACATCAGTTTAGAAAGGATCACTTTGCTTCTTCTGGCATTAGCTCGGTTCATTTAAGTGGTTACAATTTTCTCATTTCCTGAGACAGAAGCGGGTCCAATTTTACGTTGCAGATCCAGAAAACAATGCCAGGATGCACGGGGATTGAGGATAAGACATCTAATCAAAAGTTACTTTATTTGTGCAGATGTGTGCAACTTTGTGTGGGAGACAAGCAAACATTAATCTCTTTTACATAACACAACAGGAAAAGAGGATATTGTGCAAAAAAAACTGGGAAACGGGTGCAAAAAACGTAATATGTTTTCTGTCGGTGGGATCAAATTTCGGAAAGGATTTTAAATGAAGCCAAAAGTGAGCTGAACTTACCCATTTTAACGACGTGTGACGACACTCCTCTTACACGGTTCATGATATGCACATGCGGCAACTGAAATAACGGGTGCAGGCCGGATTAAGAAAGTTGACACTGGTTGCTTGTTGTTTTGTGGCTGGTCTCATTTTCATTTACAATTGAGCCTGAGCTACAACTTTTGGAAAATGGACGCCCCAGAGCATTGTTGTTACGTCGTGAAGACTTCGCCTATCTTTGGGAGATACCTCGAAGCAACAAGGGACATCGATGTCGGAGAAATAGTTTTAGTTGAAAAGCCCTTGGTGGAAGGACCCGGAGGAGGGGATGATGACGAAGGGGCCTTAACCTGTCTGTCTTGCTGTAGGTTCATCGACAAAGGTGCAGAGTATTCCGTATCTAGATGCTCAAGGTGCAAATTCCCTGTATGCAGTGAGAAATGTGAGATTGTAAGTAAACCACAGTGTTGTTGAGGTAAAATGAGAAATTGAGACATTTTGTTCATTCTTACAGGACCCACGCCACTCTGACAATGAATGCATCTTATTTCTAAAGTCCAAAGCAGAATTTCCCCCGCCCTTTGCAACAACTTCCATTTTGAATCGAAGCGTCTTAATCCTCAGATGCCTCCTCCTGAAGCTGATGGATCCTCCCAAGTTCCAAAGACTGATCGACATGGACGACGGAGCACAAGTTCGAGACGGCTATACAAAATGTAAGGTAGCTGACGAACGGATATTTGAGAATGTGAGGCTCTTTCTGCCAACAGTCATGAAGGAGGATGTGACCACCATCAACGGGATTCTGGACACCAATGCTCACGAATGTACCCTCAATGACCAGGACGGGTTCAAGTGCAAACTGTTCCCCGAGACGTCCCTCATGGCTCACTCCTGTTCCCCATCTGCGGCTTGGGGTGAGCTGAGAAATATTGACAAGGAAGGTTCCTCCCTCATGATCACTCGTTCCCTGAGACCCATCAAGAGGGGTGAGTCCATCACAATTGCCTACTGCGACAACGACATTGCCCTCCTGTATGGAACTCAACGAAGGGCCCAAGCCCTCAGACTGGGTGGGATTATGTTCGTCTGCAAGTGTCCCCGGTGTCTGGACCAAACTGAATGCAACACATTCCTCTCTGCGATTAAATGCCAGGTTTGTGAGAAGGGAGCTCTCCTTCCAGAGAGTCCTACAGACACCTTCTCCGACTGGCTTTGCACCTCTTGCTCCAGTCGACAGTCTGAGGATATCGTGGAAGAGGTGGTAGAGTCATGTGAGGACGAGGCAGAGTTTCCCACCCTTGCTTCTTCAGATCTATTGGAAATCAATGAGTTACTCGATGATGAGGACCCAAGTGTCCTTCGCACCTTGGTGGCGTCACTCAAGAAGACAATCGCCTCCCTCGTGGAGGACAGGTTGCATGAGAACCATTACATCCTCCAGGAGTTGCATATTAGGATATTAATCTCCCTTAAAAAGCTCATGATGATGGAGGGCCTGACGGGTGAGGAGAAGGAGGATTTTGCAGACAGGTTGTCTCATTTGATGCGTGTTGGCAGGAAAGTTATGCCTGAACAGTCATTTTACATGGATTTTCTTTGTCAGTTGGCTTTGGTAAAGTAGTAAATAAAAAAGTATGGCATAAAAAGAGCGTAATGTACAAGTCAAGTCATTGCACAACGAAAGTAAGAAAGTCTCACCCTGCCTCGTTATTTTGTCCATGTGGAAAAGCCAATGCCATCATGACGGTGGAAAAAGTTGAGGTTGCCAAGGGAATCCTCGATAGTATAGTGGTAAGTATCCCCGCCTGTCACGCGGGAGACCGGGGTTCGATTCCCCGTCGGGGAGACCGCATTTTTTGCACTTTTTATTTTTGCAAAATTGGACGTGTGTTGTTGACCAAAGTGGTCTCGGTTTCATTCATGGTAAATTGAAAATTCTTGTAATTTTTTTGTTACGCAGCAGGAAGACATGTGGATAAAAAACTGAGGGTTTATAGATTCATGAGAAACCTGCTTTACGACGATATGGAGTAAACAACATCCACCAAATCAATCTTCCGCACTATTCAATTATCTTTTCTCAGATGCATAAAGGATTTTGACCTGTCAGTAATTCATCTTTCAGTCTTGGCTTTTTTATAGGATTCTTCCTTAGCCAATTCGTCGTCATTCTTACAAGTTGCAGATTTATTGCTCATTGGGCATTATGAGATTCCAATACCTTTTAATTGCCATTTTTCTGTAGCATGCGTCTTGAGTTGTATCAATTGGTAAGACCAGTTTATTTTATGTACTCCATTGTCTAATTTTCCACCATTGCCTCGATGTACTCTTTAAGGATGCATTTCTACAATTATTCCTAAACGACTCTCGACTCTAAGAATACATCGTGACAATAAATATAAATTGGACAGTCCAGGGCAAAAAATAAACAGGTCTTTATCAGTTCAATCAAACTTGTGCATGTGTTGAGTGCTTTGTTCACGGAGTTGTAGTACATAATGTTAATCGGCTTAATCATTTATTAGTTACCACCAAAACTTCTCTGGAATCAAAGAAGATAAAAGGAGTGGTGCGATGCCGAATCCAGTAATCAATTCCAATTTAATTATTTTTTGCATTTTATCGTAGTCGTGAGATGGGAACAAAGGATCCTTTCATCCTCTTCCCAATCCACATCTGGATAACCGGTCTAACCATTTTTATGACCATCAAAACAAAATATTTTCTCATTTTGAGACGACAATGAATGAATAATACAATAAACAGACATGCACATGCTTGCCGAAACGGAAACGCGATACGGGATTTAGCCATTGTTGTATTTAGTTGTCTCTCGAATTTTATGCATTCTTCTGTTTTATGTAAGGAAAAATACTTTTGACTTTAGTGTCTTCCGGACAACAGCGTTTGTTTAGAACAAGTTTCATAAAGTCAAATGGCGTAAAAAAGATATTTGAATCCAACCATACGGACAACGGGTCGTTATTGCATTTGTATCAAAATCACGCGTGACGAATTCCATCCAGCAACAAACAACATGCCAAAAACCCTGTTGCTAGAAAATTGTTGCTAAAGTGAAAATATAAGTTATGGTGATAATAACTAATAATAATAGTATCGCACCTCTTAAAAAGTGGCTTCCATGGATTTGCATTTGATAGACTGCAATTAATTATGCCCGAAGATGTTTTTATTCTGAGACCCTCGTCATTTCGAGGTACTCTGTCTTGGCAGATTAATTTAAGTTGCCAAAGTCACCATAACTTTATCATCACGAAAACCTGATTTGCGTCAGCTTAGGAGGGAGTGCAGAGTGGGTAAGCCGTCTCAACAACTCACCTTACCTTAATAATAGTCGCAAATGTCGACACCCACTTTTCAATACCTAGCCTAGCCTAAAAACTGACTTCTCCAATATCTTTTACATTGTCTCTCTCAATCGCACCACCAACCTCGCTTGCAAAACAGTACTTCAGATTAAAGGTGCAGCAATTGGCGTCTGGGGCAAGGTGCGACAAATATTTGAAACAACTACTCACAATGGGGTTCTTTGTGGACCACCTCGTTAAATTCTTACACATCATGAGTGCGGGGACCCAACGATTTGATTACCCTGGAGCATCCCTGACCGACAATGGACTCATCGGGCCTCGAGTAGGACGAGGCTACGATTGGAAGAGCGACGTCCAACCCTTTGTGAGAACGCCATTGGGAGAGTATGAAGGGTACTCGATGAAGGTTTTGGGAGGAAGGGATGTCTTTGCCTTTGAAGGCATCCCGTTCGCTGAGCCACCGGGAAGATTTAAGGTAAGATTAGCATTTAGAGACTCTTTAAACTTTGAATGTATGAAAGTTGGTTGTTACAGGAAGCTAAACTGAAACGACCCTTCGAAGGCACCTTCATTGCCAAGCATCCAGGGCCGGAGTGCACGCAATTATTTGCACCCCACATCCTCTCAACGACCCCCTCCGGCGCCCCTCTCCTGATTGGAAATGAGGACTGTCTCACCTGCAACGTGTACACACCGACGCTACCTTTAAACGGGACGAACCCAAAGTTCCCTGTGGTTTTCCATGTTCACGGTGGCGGGTTTGAGTTTGGGAAGGGACATGACTACGGTCCGGCGTATCTTATGGAGAGGGACATGGTCGTTGTCAACTGTCAGTATCGGTTGGGGATACTAGGCTTCCTGACCACTGGAGACAAGGTTGCTCCGGGTAATTTGGGACTAAAGGACGTGAGAACTTCCGTTGATTGGGTATACAACAATATTGCCTACTTTGGTGGTGACCCTGGGAAGATCATATTGCATGGCGTGTCTGCCGGAGGGGCATTGTCTCACCTACTCGCTATCTCGCCCTACGGACACGAAGGAAAGATATCAGGGGTCATTGCTGGGTCCGGGAATGCCGGGTGTCCATGGGCACTGGACGACCAGGAGGATGGTGCCAAGATTGCCAAGACACTGGGAATACTTAGCATGTGTCCAACACAACAGGGCAGTCAAGCGCTGGTTGCTTGTCTGCGAAAGAGGAGCCCACAGTGGTTGCTCCTTGCCCAAAATTACATTAGAGTGAGCGAAGGACGGGTGTCTCAGTTCTTTGGTCCTACGGTGGAACCCAGGGTTCCAGGAGCCCTTATCACCGATTTGCCTGAACTCCTCTATACGAGGGGTAAAGTGGCAAAGATACCCATTGTGTTTTACACAGCCGCAAGGGACGTTGATGTGATGCCAGTGGGTTGGTTTGCCGCCACTACCCTTAGATTTCCCACGAAAGTCGTGATTGACGTTTTCCCAGAGATGTTTCAGTACCGTGGAAGAGTGAATGGGAAGGAGAAACAAGTGACGGAAAAAATCCTCCGATTTTACGGTGGGAGAGACGAAGTGACAAAAAACCGAGAGGTCTTACTCACCATCATGTCAGACGCTGGCTTCAACATCCCCACGTTGATAGCCATGTATGCCCATGCCATTCTCGCCAAGGCTCCCACGTACGGAATGGTGTATTCATACAGATCCAAGCGTGTGGGAATTGGACCACGGTTCCACGTCAATCGGGATGACATATGTAAGATAAAACCATTTCAAACCATGACAATTTTTAGTAATAATGTGATTGTTGCAGTGACGACTCATGGGGAATGTGAGTTCATGATTTATAACAGAACGGATTTCAAGTACTTGACGAAGAAGGACGCCGATTACCCCGTCATGCAAAAATGGCAGGAGATATTCATGAACTTTGCCAATAAAGGGTAATTAAATCATCCATAAATCCCATTTAGCACACTGTCTAACTGAGAATTTTGAATAGAAAACTGGAATGGAAGGAGGGGAACAAACTCGTACAATTGAAACCAATTGAGGGAAACGATTTTCAACTTCTCGATTTTGGAGCGTCAATGAAAATTACCAAATCCATATTGATGTCGGACAAAGTCAAGTTTTGGTATAATCTTCAGAGGCATGAATTAAGAAAGCGGTATAATGGTGGACGATGAAAGATGAGACTTCATGAGTGCCATAAGATATCCTAAACATGCGTTTACACTATGCACCTTGAGACTGATTAAGTTATTTTTGATAAGTTATACCCCAATGATGATTTTATTGATTAAAGTATCATCCTTTCAATTGAGTACGTGCATTTCATGCTGGAAGTTATAAAACAACTTGTCACACAAAGCAAATCTTGAGTAAATAAAAATAAGGCAGACGAGTAAACAAGCCACCGAAGAAACGATACTAAAACTCTTTTGATACAATAATTTTCTGTGATTTAATTCCATCTGAAAGCGCCACGGGACAACTTCAATTTCATTTTCATTCTGAAGAGTAATTAAATCTTCAATCATGGCCCTAACAAGTCCAGATTCCCACAAATCTTCTTTGATCTTACTGTTTGCACTCTTTTGCATTGTGTGGATTGCTACGTCTTCATCCCAGGTAATTAATGCTTTCCTTGACATTCTATGGAGAATAAAAGGTAGTTGCAATTTATTTTGATTGATGCGTTATTTTGATCAGATCTGTCAGCCTCCAGGGTTTTCATGCCAACGCTACGACCAATGCTGTCGAGGTTACGCCTGTCAACTTGGAACTTGTACACATCATCCCTAACTTTTTTTTATTAAGTTTTACCTTTTAGCATTGTTAATTAGGAATGTAGCAAATAGTAGTTTGAAATAAAATCCTACCATATCTTTTAGTAACAACGATAATTAAGTCCTGGTCTCAATTTGCCTCGTTGCGTAATATGTCAGACTTTTCCGATTAGATTCTATATGCAGAAAGCCTCATTCATTCGCATAGGTATGGTTGATTTTAGAGTATGTTTGAGAACCACAGTTTTAAAGCCTGAAAAATGTGAAAAATTGGCAACAAGTGTCAACAATTCAACAATATTTATCAAGTCAGATGGGTTCATTGATCGAAGCATGACCACATCCTGGCATCATGATATGATAAAATATAGTAGTTTTGTTTTTGACGGTTTGTTTGAAAGCAATTTAATTTAATGGCTAACCCCAACTCTGGAGTGCATTGTGATTGTGACATAGCATGCCTGACCTATATGAAGTAAAAAAGATGTGCGGTGGACGACCAAATGCTCGCTGTCGCTATGAAATCATAATAATTTTGAAGAATGCTGCAGAATTTTGAGCTTGCGGTTTAAAATGCAGTTATATAGGTGGATAGTATTGATCCAGTCATTTCAATCGTCGTCGGTTTAACCTTTTTCCTATCAAACGATATTTTGTCCTTGGCAAACATGAATTTTAGCAAAGTTCTAGGGTTCTTCAGCATCCTGTTTATTCTCATGCTGAGCTTTGGAGCTAACCCAACGGGTAATTGTTGTGTGAGTTGCTATGAAGAAATTGACTTTTATTCTGTTGCTATATAGAAGCTCAAAAATGCAAAACCCCCAAGGACTGCATGAAGCCCTGCCAACAGAATGGATTCAAGACAGGAACTTGCGACACTTCCCGAGGAGTGTGCAAATGCTACAATTAATCAATCAGAAATGAATCCGGAAGCTCCGCTACAACAACTCCATTATGGCATGGCACACGATTAATTTAATCAATTCGAATTTAAAATACAACCCAAAATCACAAAGATTGGATCTTTTAGGCCATTATTTTAAAAAATTGCCACGTCATCAAAAAGTTTGACTTATCAATATAACAATAAACAATCCTTGCCCTTTGTTTTTTACTTTGAGGATTCAGGCTCCAACTGAATCTTCTTCAAGAACCTAAGCATGAAGTCGTGGAGGTAGCTCTCAGCATCCCTCGCAGTGTCAATCACTTCCTGCTCGTTGGGCTTCTCGCTGGTTTCATACCCGAGGACGCAAAGATTTGAGATGATACTAAAGGCCAGGCAGCGAAGGCCACAATGACGAGCTGCGATGACCTCTTGCACCGTACTCATCCCAATGGCGTCTATCCCCATGGACCGAAACATCCGCAGTTCCGCAGGGGTTTCGTACGCGGGTCCGCCAATCATGCCGTAAATCCCTTCCTTCATAACTCGACCAATTCCCATCTCTTCTCCGATTTTCCTCGCAATTGCACGATAGTCCGCATCATACGCGTCGTTGAGGGCGGTGAACCGTTCGCCAAATCCAGGGTCGTTGGGGCCTCTAAGTGGGGACACTCCAGAGAAGCCAGGGAAGTTCACGTGATCCTTAATTATCATAATGTCTCCCAGGCGGAAGTCGTAATTGAGGCCACCAGCAGCATTCGTGAGGATGAGGACCTCCACTCCCATTAGCTTAAACACCCTCGTCGGCATGGAGACCGTCCATGAGGTGTAGCCTTCGTACAGATGAAACCTACCTTGCATGCAAATGACGGGGATTTTGTCATCGGTCAACGTCCCTATGGTCATGACGCCCTTGTGCCCTGGCGCGGTGGACTTGGGGAACTGAGGAATGTTTTCGTAGGGGACCCTTGCCCCTTCTGTTACATCCACCTTGTCTCCAAGGGTTCCTGAAAAATGGTGTGTTAGTGATATACTTCGCAACAACGGTATGAGGACGCATTACCAAGTCCAGAGCCACAAACTATAGCAATTTTCGGTCTTAATTTAGTGAGCGAAAGCAGATAGTCGCTACTTTCAGCCAAAGCTTCATGGGTGTATTGGCTGCAAAAATATACCTCCATTTTGTGTTATAAATTACAAAAAAAAACTTTTATCTTTGGAGAAGGCAATGTTTTCTTCTATCCTCCTCTGACGTTTTGACCAAACTAAAAAACTTGGTGAAATATGCATGCAAATTAAGTAGGTTGTAAGATTTGGTGACAAATAAGTAGAATCAAGTTTTTAATTAGGTAATGGAAATGAAACTAGGGTACACTACACAGTAAAGCAACCGCATATGTATACCAAGCAAAGCCACCAGAGAATTGGTTACACACACAAACAATTAGAAAGCGGTTTGGATGGATGTATATTTGTTGTTTGACTCTGAATGCATGCAATAAAAGGATGGTCATTGATGAGTCTTTATTTGATAAGATGAGTGGAGATACCAATTAATAGAGATTTTCCATTAAAATGGGAAATAAAGAACTTTTCCAAACTTTAAGTTTGTGCCCGCAAGAATGACAACTGTCAACCAACAACATACTCTGACAGTGCATGGTGTCCGATCTGGTCGATACAACACCAAACAGTTTGCTAGAGTTTTTCAAAATCAGATCCTTTGTTTACTACCCTAGTATAAGCAATTATAAAACGCTACGATGACGTTGGTGCATCTACATGTAAATACATCATGTAGCGTAGCGTGTGTGTGCGTCCAACAACAATAATAACAACAATGTAGTGCATTTAAAAAGAAGCGTCGATGAATTGGGACCATCAGTTGTCGTAGTAAATTTCAACAAGTCAGTCAAAACTTTCAATTTCCACAAATTCTATTCCTAAAGAAAAAGGGTCACTTTATAAGATAAATTATGGGTCACTACGTATTGTAAGTAGCAATACAAAGACAATTCTGAACGTTCAATAATTATTGCTGTTTTATTCCAGTATTCCAACATCTACTGTTACTGCTACCAGGAATGTCAATGCCTCCACGTCCACAACCACAAATTCTAGCAATCCTTATTCTCGTAGAGGCAGTGAATCCGTAATTCCACCAAGAAGTCGATCCAACTCCAATTCTTCGTTTTCATCCAGCGTTGTTGTCTCACTGTTTGACAAGATGAGACGAGGAAGCCGTTAGTTGATTGATTGATTCGAAACAGTTACATCTTTTGTGATCTCAACGTTTGTAAATATGCTCTATTATTAGTAATCCCTTGTTTCTTTATTCATTGTAATCCCATAATTATTCCAGTTCCGAGTTGTTAAATAAAAGAAAATTTCCATCTTAGTTCTGTAAGTCTTGGGTGTAAGGAACACTTGAGATTTTTCCTATGCGTAAGATAAGACCATTGAAACAAAGACATTTTTATTACCTCGATGACATTAGATATCTTAATTTTCCCAACTTCTCATTCACAAGTTTCTTTGCAAATAATATTAATTGACATCACATAAAGGTACCTTTGCGTTGGTGGTACAGATTGTTCCAATTCGTGTATACATACATGCATACATTGTTAGTCCCATTTCAGTCTTCCATTATTATAATATCCCAATACGATTAAGGAAAGAAAATGCAAAAAACAAAAAACGCAACGTTTGTAAAAATGCATCAATAATGATTAAGTCTCTCACTGCCCCGACGTCAAAGACCAAGAACATTAATGAAATATTCAATTAAGGGTACGTAAACAAAATGGTCAGACAAACGAGAACATTGAATCAAGAAGCAAAGACTTAAATTCAAACTCACGAATGAACGGACAAGAACAAAGCCAAAACAATGTTGAGAATTAGGTAAAATTAAATTAATTGCTCATTCTTTTAAACAACGTTTTAATCTATTTCTTCATCTTTTCTTCCAATCTATGCTTCATACTTCCCCCATCTTATCCCAATGTCAGACACCCTTTGGTGAGCGTGTGCCTCTTAATTGTTACATGCCTACTCAAAAAGATCTGTGATAGAATTACATAATAATTAGCCAAAAGTGCGAACACAAATGTAAAAATAAAGTAAATGATGCTGCAGAAAATCCAAGGGACAAGGATGCAAAATGGGGATAAAAGCTATATATTTATTCAATTCCCTGTAATGCGTTCAATGCTTTAACTTGAATTTTTATGTTTAGTGTGCTGTTATCATTTCGAGGGAGATGAGTTTACGATTCCCAAAACCCTTGTTTTCGGTCATCTTCCATAATTAAATTAGTCGTTTGATATGTGATAATGAGACAAGTTCTTGTCAAAACTCAAACATCATGGTCCCCTCAAGGGTATTGAGATTATTAACGTGTGCTGTGTTGTTTAGTGTCTCGAATATAGAATGTGTTCCCTTAGAAACCACCGTCAGGTTTGGCTCAGAAGAAGTCACAACAGCACTGACTGTGTCTGCAGACACTGTAATTATTGAAGCAGGGACTGAGGATTCTTCTAACTCTAACGCTGAGGTTAGATCAGAGTCGACTCTAGATGTCACATTAAATGGTAGTGATAGTATTCCGGGTATTGATTCAGTCGTCACGCCAACAACGACAAATGTCACTCCTACAACTGAAGCCAATAGTGTTGACACAACTGACCTCATTGTGGGGCAAAATGTGACCGTCACAACTATAGAGAATGGAGAGACGCAGGTTGTGACTCCAATCCCAACTTCCTTTTCCGTCCCAATAGTGTCTCCAGACGTGACAAGTCCTTTGGAGCCCAGTGGGGTGGGGTTTACCCAAAACGTGGACAATTTCAAAAAGAAGAAGGCATTCAAAAAGAAGAAGGTGCCTACAACGAATCCAACTGTCCTTCCTGTTGCCGTCGTATCCAGGACAACCAAACCACCATTACCGAAGACTGTCCCACTCTCTTCATCTTCTGTGGTGGAGACAACGCCTGGTGACAGTAGGGCGGAAGACCATCGGCAGTTCCACGTTCAAATATTCCCATCCCCTGAAATTCCATACCCCAATGAAGCTCCTCCTTTTAGACCTTCGACCCCATATTTTGAGCCACCGAACGGAAATGCTCATTCTCTAGCTTTCCGACAAGGACGACCTCAACCTCAATTGCCACATCCAGGGTACGGCAATCATTATAATTTTCTGGATAAGAGAATTTCGCATCGTAAGAATTGGAAACATTACCATGGGCAGAAGAGCAGTTCTCCACCCAACAGGAATTTCTTTCACGACTTCCTTCAGCCACCTAGTATCGATTTTCAGACAGGTCACTCCTGCCAATCAATATAGTCGCTGATATTATCGTGTTATTATGCTTTTAGGTGTCAGTCGGTTGGGAATTGGTAAACATGGAGAGTACAATTTGCAAAATGACCACTTCATTAGTCCAACATACCTCCCTCCAAAAGTTAAAGCTGCTAAGAATTATCTTCTCCACAAGAAAAAGTTTGACTCGGCCAAGAGTCGTTATGAGGATGAGGATGGGCACAGGAACAATAGGCCAAACCCAAACTACCCAGTGTCCCCTTCACGCCCTAATTTGTTGAGTGGTGGTTTTAGACCAAACGCATTCTTCAGCGCATTGCCCCCTCCTAAAGAAGGAAGGAATCCAAGCAGACTTGGGAATCCAAATTTCTACCAAAGGGATTCAGTTGCCCCCACCTATGCTCCTCCAAGGAATTCACAGGTCACAGGCCAACCGACGTTTCCACAACCCCCACCCCAATTTTTTGGAAATTCGCAATTCATAAACAACAACTTGGAATTTCCACAAGGACAACAAGGCAGATTCTTTGAACAGGAGCCTGAAAACGGATACAATCCATACCACTTCCTCCCGTCCCAGGAGGACGGGGCTCCCTACGAGTCTGAATTTGCAAACGACCCACCCCTTGACACAAACGACCAGAATGAGTTGGACTCTTACAGGGCGAGACTGGGGAACCGAAGACCGTCTCAAAATAATGAAAGAAGCGACGAGGATTCCCCCCAACCAAGGGATGACCCCCAACAAAGGATTGACATTGAGGACGTGGACGTGACAGGAAATGGATTGAGAAGATCAGGACTAAGGACAAGGACGACTCATTGTGTGTACACGACGGATCATGGGGACAAAAGCCGTAGAAGAACGTGGTGCATTGAGTAATTCTTAATTCTGTAAGCCACTATTGACACCGTTTTCTTGCATAACAATTAATGTGCCTCATCTTCAGCGAGCAAACTATTCAACTTGCATAATTTAAGTTGCATAATAGTGTGCCTTAATTTTTATCCATTGTCTCTAATTATTTGCAATTGTTCATGATGGAGACTACTGAAAAAGCCATAAATTTTATACAATAATAAATCGTACACGAAGAAACTATGCACAGTTCAAGAGCAAGTATTTGTCTTCGCATTTGGGGCATGATGAGAATCCCATCGCATTATGTACGCCACAACTGCATACAATCATGACATTCATTCTTATGCATTTTTATACAATCTTAGAAAACCAATTTAAACTGGTGCAAAAGGGTAATTAATGGATTGTTCAGGAATTACAATAATACGTTATATGATGACTTTTTACATAACGGAGCTCGTTTGACTTTAAAGTTGACACAGTTCAGTTTTTGCATAACAGACGATGATTGAGACTGCACTATTATTTTTATGCCTTTGATCTCCATAAACCGAGCCCTTTGCAAGAAAGAAAGAAATGCCGAAGGTTGACTCCAATGTCAAGCATAGTAGCATTCTTATTACCTAACCGTCTCCTTTGCTCCTTTTTGGATTTTTTTTAAACAATGGAGGTCGGAATGGTTTGTACTCGGTTTTATGACAAAGTCTTTATAAATCCGGCCTCCACAAGCGTCATCTCCTACATTCCTTTTCTGGAGTGAGCCTTTTCAACGTCCACGACTGCAAGAATGAAGTCGATTTTGCTGTTGGTTGCGTCACTCTGTTGCGCCCATGGTTCGTAACCAAGACAATTGCATCTCTATCCAAATGGTAATTAACAAGATTTTGATTTTATGTTGACTAGGTGCACCCAAGCCGCTCCTCGGCCTGGGCGGGCATGGCGGTCTTCTGAACAACGCCCTTGCAGGGGGCATCGCCAATGGGGCGAGTGTTCCAATCAACGTAGGCGCTCTCGGGGGAGGTGCAATGCAGTCTTCAGCAGGTGCTGCAGGAGGAATGGGAGGGATGGGAGGCCCAATGGGAGGAATGGGAGGAGGAATGATGGGAGGCGCTGGTGGTGGCGCGGCCAACGGACTTCTCGCAGGAGGGATCCTCAACGGAGCTAGCGTCCCTGTCAATGTTGGGGCATTGGGAGGCAGTGCATCTCAGGCTGCAGCTGGCGGAATGGGAGGGATGGGAGGTGCAATGGGGGGAATGGGAGGCATGGGAGGAGGCATGATGGGCGGTGCTGGTGGCGGTCTTCTCAACAACGTAGCCGCAGGTGGAATTGCTAACGGAGCAAGTATTCCAGTCAACGTTGGGGCATTGGGAGGCAGTGCATCCCAGGCTGCGGCTGGTCCAATGGGAGGGATGGGAGGCCCAATGGGAGGAATGGGTGGAATGGGAGGAGGAATGATGGGAGGCGCTGGTGGTGGCGCGGCCAATGGACTTCTTGCAGGAGGGGTCCTCAACGGAGCAAGTATTCCAGTCAATGTTGGTGCAGTTGGCTCTGCGTCTCAGATGGCCGCTGGTGGAGCTGGTGGAATGGGAGGAATGGGCGGTCCAATGGGTGCCATGGGAGGAATGGGAGGAGGCATGATGGGCGGTGCTGGTGGTGGTGCCCTTAACAACGTTGCTGCAGGTGGAATTCTCAATGGCGCAAGTGTTCCAGTCAACGTTGGGGCATTGGGAGGTGCAACTCAGATGGCCGGTGGTCCTAGTGGAATGGGAGGAATGGGCGGACCAATGGGGGGACCAATGGGAGGAATGGGTGGCATGGGAGGAGGCATGATGGGTGGTGCTGGTGGCGGTCTTCTCAACAATGTAGCCGCAGGTGGAATTGCCAATGGTGCAAGCATCCCAGTCAACGTTGGGGCTTTGGGAGGACAAGCTTCACAGATGGGTGGAGGTCCCATGGGCGGAATGGGAGGTCCCATGGGCGGAATGGGAGGTCCAATGGGTGGAATGGGAGGCATGATGGGCGGTGCTGGTGGCGGTCTTCTCAATAACGTAGCCGCAGGTGGAGTGGCGAATGGTGCCAGCATTCCAGTCAACGTTGGGGCATTAGGAGGCGCAACGCAGATGGCTGGTGGCCCAATGGGAGGAATGGGAGGAATGGGAGGCATGGGAGGTCCAATGGGAGGAGGAATGATGGGTGGTGCCGGTGGCGGAGCCCTTAACAACGTTGCTGCAGGCGGAATTCTCAATGGTGCAAGTGTTCCAGTCAACGTCGGGGCATTGGGAAGTGCAAATCAGATGGCTGGTGGCCCAATGGGAGGAATGGGAGGCATGGGCGGACCAATGGGAGGACCCATGGGCGGACCTATGGGCGGACCAATGGGAGGACCTATGGGCGGCATGTACGGTGGTGGAGGCGCCCTTAACAACGTTGCTGCAGGTGGGGTTCTCAACGGCGCAAGTGTGCCAGTCAATGCGGGTGTAGCCGGGGGCGCAGTTCAAGCCGCTGGTGGTGCTGGTGGCATGTATGGCGGAGGAGGCATGTATGGAGGAGGTATGCACGGGGCTGGTTTTCATGGTGGGATGCATGGGGGTGGGTTTAACGGGGGTAGTTTTCATGGTGGCATGCATACCGGCGGGTTTAATGGGGGTGGCTTTCATGGTGGCATGAATGCCGGTGGGTTTAGTGGTGGCATGCAAACCGGTGGGTTTAACGGAGGTGCTTTTCATGGTGGCATGCATGCAGGTGGGTCTAGCGGGGGTGGTTTTAATGGTGGCATGGTTGCCGGTGGGTTTAATGGTGGCATGCATACCGGTGGGTTTAACGGAGGTGGTTTTCAGGGTGGCATGCATGCTGGTGGGTTTAACGGAGGAATGCATGGGTTTGGGTTCCCTGGTGGGATGTACGGTGGAGGGTTCCCAGGGGGCTTTCATGGAGGCTATGGGTTCCCTGGTGGGATGTGGGGTGGCATGCACGGGTTTCACGGTGGCATGCACGGTGGGGGCTTCGGGTTCCCTGGTGGGATGTGGGGTAACATGCATGGGTTCCACGGTGGCATGCAAGGTTGGGGCCTCGGATTCCCTGGTGGAATGCACGGTGGGTGGTTGCCAGGGGGCTTCCATGGAGGCGTCGGGTTTCCTGGTGGAATGTGGGGTGGTATGCACGGGTTTCACGGTGGCATGTACGGTGGGGGCTTCGGGTTCCCTGGTGGCATGTACGGCGGGGGCTTCGGGTTCCCTGGTGGGATGTATGGGGGTGGCATGCATGGGTTCCCTGGTGGGATGTACGGGGGTGACATGCACGCTGGGGGCCTTGGATTCCCCGGTGGGATGTGGGGTGGGATGCACGGGTTCCCTATTCATCATGGGGGGTTCCATCATGGGGGCTGGGGTGGCTTTGCTCCAGGCTATGGTCCTGGTGCGTAGTTTGTCCTCTTCCTCTCTAAACTAATTACTGATTTTTCTTTTTTCTTTCAGGTCCTTATATGGGCTGACCTTCTTCAATTCAAAAAGGGACCATAAACAGTAGGACGACACCAAGAAGGACACTCGACTCATGACTTCTCGACTCCACACAAAATATTTCTACACCTTTGTCAAGACAACCAGAAGGACGCCTACAAATGACATAAGGACACGAGATTTTTGACTGACTAACGGGCGACTCAACATAAGCATGACTTAAGACTTGCTGTACACTTATGTAAATCTAGACTATTCAACGACCAACAATAATAATTCTAAAATGTATCAAATAAAAATTCTGTAGATTTTCTTAATAAATTCGACTTGACCTTACTTTGGGGCATCATGAGACGATGATTTGTCTTGATTCTCCATGAATGTTTCTTCTATTCTGTAAGAATGTTGAAACACCAATGAGACGCCAATGAGACACCAATGAGACGCTCCGACATAAAAATTAGCAAGGCTGCAGCAGAAAGTAGTCCATACAGCAGAAGGATAGCAAAAATGTGACTCATCTTTAATGTGACTGGTCCAGTTGAGTCCTCAATAAGGTTGTCATGACTAACACCCTCAACAGATGGACCCTGACTGACTGGAAGACCCAGAGCAATTTTCATCCTCTTCAAAAACTGAGTAAACCTTTGGTCCCCCAGCCCTTTCCTGAAGACTTGAAATATGCCCCCATCATTTAGCCTTGACAAAAGCCCCATGAGGTTCACGTGGTAAATGTCATGGGCCACGTTTAGATAGACCGCATGTACCAAGGTCTCCTTAGACAGTTCGAGCTTGGTGTTTGTGGAAGTAGTAATACTGGTAATTGATTCTAGAACTTGTACTTCGTCCAAGTAGACCCTGTCTGTGGAGGTGAGGTGGTGGAGAACCTCGACAAAGCTGCCCACAACTGAACCAGCGTCACCATCGCAGCTTCTAAGCCGGTTGGTCAGCCTGGAGTAAAAGGAATTGTTAATGTAGTGCGCATCTTTGCTCAGGAGGGTGAAGGCCGTATTGCCCGTTGGAGGCTGACAAACCTCTGACGACGTTGAATCTTTAGAGTTATTGGCGAGGATGAAGACGGGTCTCCCGGACTTGACAAGGGCGGAAAAGGTTGCTGGTAGTGGGAGTGTGTTGGGGCGTATTACGTAACTGATCAACTCCCCTCGATAAGTCTCGGTTAAGATGAGACAGTAGAAAAGCCAAGGGGTCAGGCTCAGCCGAAAGGAGTTGGAGTTAACTGGTAGTCTCTCCTTACACTGGTCGAGGAGAGGGCGCCATACGATCCCAAGCGTTTCAAAGAGGCTCAGTTGTTGCTTCTGTGTGGTTGGACCTAGTTTTAGGGAGACGTACATGAAAAAGGCGATCACAAACTGAAGTCCGAGGGTCCAAAAGAAAATGTGCAGTCCTATGGGACCAAGGAAGGCTTTGAGGTCAAGTGACTTTGATCTAACAGACGCCAGGAATCCAACCTCAGCGCGTTGCCCGGTATGAAACATCTCCGACCTGGGCGTGGAGAGGATGATGGCTCCAAATGCGACAGAGAACCATCGGTCCGCTAGTGACAGATGATATGCTGTGACGTTCAATCTACTTGAGATCTCACATGCGATGAGTGTGTCAATGTAAGTGTTCCAGGGGGACAAGGGTCTCACTTGACATAGACTTAAAATACTTCCTTGGCCGTGTGACTTTATGAATTTCTCATCTCTGAAATTTTTAAGATAGAGCTTCCGTCCACCGAAGTTACTTTTGACTTCCAATCTCCTTCCTAAGGTGTCCATCTTGTCGTAAATGTCCAGCCACCTACCTCCACCTCTATCGTCCATGAATAGATTCGTCTGATTTCTTTCTCCCACATGGATTGTACGTAGAAGAGGGGTTAGGTTGGGTATATCAGGATCAAATGTTATGCTCGACGTTTCCACATTCGCCACGACGACCAACAGGTCGGTTGCCACGGTGAATTCAAAGAGATTTGAAAGTGTCCTTACAATTTTACCTGGAGGAGCAAAGAGGAGGACGATCTTGGGGGCTTTATGCAGGCGGAAGTGACCAGTCACTCTTATCCCTGGCGGTGATGCCATTCCAGTCAGAGCCCTGATTGAATGCATCCCTGTCGAAAGACCAATCTTCTGTCCACAAGGGAATTCGGCATTTACAAAGGTGGATAAACTTTCCAGGACTTCGATTCGCTTGAAGTAGTTCAATTGAAGCCTCTCCGAGCTCTGATCCTCAGTCCGAATGGTGTAAGTTTGAAAGAATATGAACACGTCTTTGAAGTCTTCATTGGAAGCCAGCAGCAAAGACTTTAGGAGGGACCTAAGGTTGAACCACATCTTCTCATCCTCATTTCCTGGGTCAAGTTGGGATAGGAGGGGTTGGAACAGTTGTTCACAGGTCAGAAGGAAGAGGAGGACAAAGGAAAGTCTCACTTTTCTCATTCTTAGTAAGGCAACCATCCCTCCTACTACAATGAATTAATCCAAATAATAAAAGCCTCTTCTTTCTTTATCTGCTCAATCGATAAGATGCTTCTTTCTGTTTCATGAAGTGTGGGCTGTGGACAAACAAGACGAGACACTTGAAAAACTTGAAGTGACAAGTGAATTGGACAATGTCAAAATACTAAATTATGGATTTTTCATCAAGCATTATGCATGTGGCCGTCAACATTAAATGTTCCAATTAAGATAGCCATTAGACAATAAATTGAAGAACTTTATTTGTAATTAATTAGTCACAAAAGAATCGAACTTTTTTTGGTCACTCATCGAAGCTTCTAGAGTCTTAGAAGTTTTAAATATAGACGACTTTGGGTCATTGACCTCCCGTCAGTCAGTCAGTCTCCGGGGTTTTTGTGCGTACGTGACTTGCAGAGAGAAAAACCTAGGCAGGAGCAGCAATTCCTTTGTTTGAGCTCACAGTTTGAGTCAGTCAGTCGGTCTTGTTGCTCGTGTGTGTTTGTCCGTTTCTTTCGCTCTGACTTGAATTTTGAATTGAGAAAAGTGTTAATTAAATTAATTAATTACTTAAGTAAGTGGGGGAGGATAGGAGGATGTCGTACGAATTTGGCCCCATCATTGAAGTGGAGGTGGAGGGGATCACGGTGGAGATTGGAGGGGAGGAGGTTCCTGTGGATCTTGACCCTCTGTACATAGGTCCTCCGAGTCCAGAACCACCACCACCCCCAACAGAACAAGACGGTGGGAGGAAGAAGAGGGGAAGGAAGAAGAAGGACAAGGAGGGTGGTGAGGACAATACTACTAAGGAGAAGAAGGTCAAGGAAAAGAAAGAAAAGAAGGTGAAGGAAGTTAAAGAAAAGAAGGTCAAGGAGAAGAAGGAGAAAAAGGTCAAGAAAGAGAAGAAGGACAAGGAGGAGACCAAGGATGAACCTCCAGCAGTTGTCGATGTCGTCAAGATGGAGGTGGAAGAGCCGCCTGCTGAAAACCAAGATCAGCAGCAGGAGCAGGAACAGCAACTGGATGACAGGTAGATAACCTCTTTCTTAATAATACACTTTGAAACTTACACCTATTTTGTCCTTTGTAGCTTTGAGGCAGTCCATTCGTTCCAGATTGGAGGTATGACGGTGAAAGTGGGAGCTCCCATCATGGGAGACTTCGACATCAAACCTCCCGTTGACCAGGAGGGTGCTGAAGGGGTGAAGAAGAAGGGAAAGCGCCGGGGGAGGAAGAAGAAGGTGAAGGTAGAAGAAAGCGATGATGATTGCAACAAGTCAAGGTGCGAGAGACACAAAACCCCCCAAGATTGAAGGAAAGAATAATTAATTTTGTTTCTTTTCTAGTAGCGGAGACGGTCAGCAATATGATTCGAATGGTGAACCTTTGTCCCCAGTCAAGAAGAAGAAGAAGAAAGAACGGCTTTCCAAAAAGGGAAAACGTATCGGTGGTGGTGGTGGAGGGAACAAGGGCTCCGGTAAAAGACAGGCTCCTTCTTTCAAAGCTGAGTGTCCTCGAAGTCTTCCAAAAGCATGGTCGGATATCTACGACTGTGTGTGTGATGAAGACGTGACCCCTGAGGACTTGATTGGCTATGAAGATGTGGAACTCTTCGATGCAGCAGAGTACATCCGCATACTGAAGTTAGATACGAAATGATCTAAAGAATTGAATTAGATGGTTTGTCCTGTATGAATTTATGTTATAGTCCAATAAGTTGTTTATGTTAAATGTCAAATCGTCTTGAAAATTAGTCTTGAACTTCCTCACAACTTGTCTGAAATTGAAATTTAGTACAGTAGAAAATAGTAGGTAAGGTATTTATTACTCTTGAATGAAATGTATATAAAAGCTTTAACATTAATCCTACACAATTCATCATGTCAAAGGTAAAAGTATCACAGTTTGAGAATAAATTAAGTCTTCCAAGAAAAGCTCGCGTCTCATAGCCCCATAGACTTTTCTATTTTTTCTTCCTAATTTCTACACAGTCCTCCTCCTCAGCATCTCCTTTAGTAATGGTATTGTAGGCACATCGTGGTGGCAGGGGTTTGGACTCCACTTCCCTCACTAAAAGTTCTGGTGGTGGTGGGGATGGGGTCTCGACAGGTTGAGGAAATGACTCCGCACCCTGATCAGAATTGGACTGTGATGAAAATGGGAGAGGTTGGGGACCTTGACCCACTACTGGTCTCCTTTGTCTGGGTCGAAGACGCCTGGCACGTAATTTAGTTCTGTACGCATCCAACTCGATCTCATCCTTAGGTTCGAGGGGAGTCTCGTGAATGAACTCTGACTCGTATGGAGGCTCTGGCATTGGGTGGAGGAAGTGAGGGTTGAATCCATTCTCAGGTTCAGGAAATGGAGGTTGGCCAGGGCCGGGTTGGGGTTGTTGTTGTTGGGGGCCAAATGGGAAAAAACCTCCGGGACCTGGAGCCTGTTGAGGATTGAAGAAAGGCTGCTGAGGCTGTTGGCCTTGAGGACCTTGTGGTTGCTGCTGCTGTTGAGGGAAGTAAGGACTTGGTTGAAAGGCAGGTTGCTGGGAAGGGGTGGGACTTGGTTGGTATGGCACCGCGGATGGTGCAGACACAGGAAGGGCTTGGAAGCCCCCGTTTGACAAAAGTTGCACCCTGTGAATCTGGGAGGATGATGGAGGGGGTGGGCTAGGGCTTTCCCCAAAGGTCTCTGAACCATCCCAACTATTGGCAATTGAATTTGACGAGATGTATTGGATGTTGTTGGTACTACTGCTTGGATTGTACAGGGTTTGCTGGACGTAGCTGTTGCTGGGGTTGTCATTACTCGTGGTTGGATGGTGTTGGTGGAATTGGTAGAAAGAGTGACCAACAGGAGACTGAACCGCTGGGGCAGCCGTTGGTGCACCGGTAGCTTGGACAAGAGGCAGTTGCTGTGGTGGTGGTGGTGATGGTGCTTGAGTTGGAAAGTGAACCAGGGACTTTTGGACAGGCGTTGAGGGTGAAATGCTTGCAATTGATGACAAGTAAGTGACCTAAGAATGGGAGGATATTTGTTCAGATGTTACCTACACTGCAAAAAAAAAACACTTTCATACCTTTCGTTTGTCCCCTTGTACTTGTGTTATCTTTTGTCCATACAACCCATGGAGTATTGGAAGAGGTGTTGAAGATATTATGGAATTGTAAGTTGTCGCATGGGAAACACCAGGTTGACGAAATCTTAGCCTTTTTCCATAAACCCCAGGATTACCCGCACCTTGTTCACTCCTGGACACAATTTTAACATTCGGATTCGGATGTCCCTGATGGTGGGCAACCTGTAGACACAAAAAGAATCCATTACATACATTGGCCCTAGAGTGAAAGTGTGGGACAAGCTAACCTCATGAGCATTTGTAGAGGGGTAATGTGAGAACGAGGACGCCTCTGGATTGTAGTAGACCTGGGGGAGGGCAGTAGATTGGGCCTGCACAATAAATGATACAGAAATCGATTAAAACATGATCGTACACAATTCACAATCTTGGCACATTATTTGGCAGCAAAAAATAATCAAAAGGCTTTAGTTGATGTGAAGTGAACTCATCAATTATTCACAATCTCAATCCCTCCTTCACACTCATTCATTCATTCATCAAAGATCACAAAAAAAACTCGAGCAAAAAGCTTAGATTTATTTTCTATTGTTCATAAGATTTAAGATTGTCCAAAGTAATACCTGGGGCAAGGATGAGAAGAGTTGGCTGTAACCGACGCTGTTGGATGAATGCTGCTGGAGATGTGGATTTGTGACAGAGACTCCTCTCACGCCCACACTGCTCCTTTGATCACTTTTGACATTCTCATTATTCAAACCATTTTGATTGAGGGCAAAAAGTCCAGCAGATCCTAAAGATCCTGATCCGTGTTCCGGCTGCTGCTGTTGCTGCTGTTGGGTGTTTGTGTAATACAACAATTGTTGCTGTTGGGATTGTGATTGTTGTTGAGGATAAATGTTGTAAGATATTGAGGACGAATATGAGTCTGGATGATGGTAGGAGTATTGGGTTTGGCTTTGCGTCTGTGGATGCTGCTGGAGGAATTGGATCCTGTTTCCACTACTACTGGAAGTGGAATAGCTTCCCAGTGCCCCCTGAATGAGGAGGGAGGATAGTAACAATACGACTTGCTTCATTTTTATAATGTTCTTATGTATTTTTGCAACAAAAAATGGATCGATTCTTCACAAATCAGACTCCACTGTTCACCACTATGTTTTGCCTTAACATGCACTTTACAAATATAAAAGTGAGTATGCAAAAATGCAGACTGCACCTGCCACACCCAAACTGTCTTAGTATTTTGCTAAGGCGACCCTAAGGAGTGTCTTAAATTACTCCAAAGTCATCTCAATTTCGGCATATTATTCATAACCCAGAAACAAGAATGTAATTAAAGTCACTGTCAAAACTAAGAACACACAATTCACCTTGCCCTTTCAAGTTAATGAGATGCACTCTTGATTTAGATTTAGGTAAGTCTTGTCTTTAATTATATTTTTTTCACCGACAAATATTTGGAACCAGAAGAAATTTATGATGATGATTGCCTATTAATGAGGTTGAAAAATTGCAACAAAACTTATTCCAATGATATCAAACGTAGGAACACTGTTAGCTTCACCTTCGTCGTCGAAAGGTTGATTCAAGAATGAAAGGAGTATCCCTGCTACGAGGATACTTATCTGGGCTTTATACCTAAACTCACACGCCTATGATACAATTTTTAGCCGTCATGTTTGTTGGCTTTGACTTGCGTAAGAGTGGTAGCATCATAAGAAAGACGAATACATTGTTATCTGCATCTCTCTCAAGATCCTTTAGGCATATCACACATAGTATCGGCGTGCAGGATGTGGAGGAGGATTTGGCTCTTGGCCTGGTGGTTTAGTTGTTGTCTTAGACAAACACGCTATCAAAGGATAAAAAATGGATGGAGGGATGTGGCAGCTTTTTGCCCTAAAACATGTTCCTTTTGGTTGTGGTTTGAGAGTGACTAACATTTTACTTTTGCGTCACTCCAGAAGACCAGATCTGTCCGCATTGTTACGTTACAGCCATTGCATGCTGCGGGGCAATGTCTAGGACAAAGATTGCAAGTAGAGTGACTGGTCCGATTTAATTTATGGGGATGAGATTGGAGAGATTAGTTGGACCGGATAGTAATTAGGTAATACATCATCACTTGTGTTTACGTATCCTTTTAAATCAATGTTTTTCAACCACCAATTTCAATTCCTTCTTAGTTTAGAAGGTACCAATTACACACGGTTGGACGTCCTATGATGCTGTCACCTGCGGTCAGGTCACATAGTTTGGCTTGGCTTGCAATTTGTGAGGTCACATAGATAGCAAATTTTAACACATTCTAATTTAGAGTCCCAGAATACTGTAGAGCAGGCACATTTCAAAGCAAATTTCGTATTGTTTGTTTTCCTGTTTAAATTTCTCTTTTAAGGCGTGGCAGGATAGGATAAGGATAACTACTTTATAGAAAAGCAAGCAAGGGAAGTTGGCATGACAATTTTCTATCGGAAAGGTGGGGGTGACAAGGGTACACAAGTCGGTGCGTCGTCATAAAGTCACAATTAAATTTAGACAGTAACTTGCATTTTCATTCCTTTCTACTCCAACAATGAAACCCAATCGAATCACGCTAGACATTTCATGACTAATAAATTACGTGGTTTTGGACTTACAAGAAGGGGAGAGTGCCTCATGTGACCTCGCCCAAGCAAACGTATTACGTAGTATACACCATCCAACTTCCTCCCTAAACTCAAAGACCATAACTTAACTTGGATTTTTGAAGGAAACATTCAATTTGTGCATGCTTGGTTTTGTTCTTTGACTTTGTAAGGTAGTGTAATTCTTCGCCATTAGCTGCAATTACAATAGTATTGATCAAAAGGTCAGACTAATGAATATTGCCAATAATAATCGGCGCCTTTAATTCATTGAGCAAATCGATGTTGGCATTTTTTGGACCCAAATTGTATCATAACTCAAATTCACTGCAATAATGGAATATCAATATCAATTCGCGACCATGAGTTTTCCATATTTATCCTGATTTGTAGACAATCATTACAAAGAAATTACTTATATTCCAGACTGCTGTAATTTCACTACTTGATTGATAAACAGTTTAACATTGGAAAGCATGATGGATGGGATTCCTTTTTGGGGTGAAGTGAGACACGAGAATAAGGAAGTTCCAGACATTCCCTTCCCTGAAGGATGGGTGGGAGGTGGAGGGAGGGTATATAGTAGCGAATAAATGAAGTGAAGTCGTCAATTGTTTTTATTATCATCCTTGACGTTTGATAAATTAAAAAGTTTGTTGTTTTTATGGTTGTTTGATGTGATTGACACCGTTGGAAAAGAGCCTTATCATCACATTCCTTTCTATAATACTTTTGGTCTAGGACAAAAAATCCAAGGCGTGAAATGTAATAAAGTGACAACCATTATCATTTTTTTTATTATTTCTATTCGCAGGCACTTAAAATTATATCTGCTCCATTTTAAATTCTCAAAATAATTGTTGCATACAAAACATGACTATGCGTAAGTGACAGACAGCATCCTCTTTTATAATTTCTATTGATTCATACGGGTATAAATAAATGGGCTGGGTCGACCAAAGTATAAGATTGGATTCTTATATGGAAATCTCATGCTTTAGGACAGAATTATCCATCATTCCATGATTTTGTGTAGCTAAACAAAAAGATATATGGGCAACAATTTAGTCTTGAGGATTCACCTTGATTTTTGCACCATAAACTTTTAGTGTAATGCGATCTGATTGTTTAGGTTAATGGTTTGGTGTGATCTTAATAATAATTGCTGGTTGATGGTGGTTAGTTGAAAGTCATTGTAGCCAACCATGCTTTCATTATAACGTAACGAGCAATAAAACCATTTTTTCATTTATGCAATTAAGACACCATTGGGTGGAATAACCAAAGGAAAATTAGAATTACATTGTCATTACCACTGCAGGCAGGGGAAGGTAGGCAGGCAGTTAATTAGTCTAGAGAAGTAGAATACAGATATGCAAATTGGTTTTGCACAATAATTGGTATAGCGTTTTCGTTTTCCTTGCAAATAGATAGATTGAGATTAGAAATTTTACTCCAGGAAGTCAAGTCGAAGTACAATTAATTATGTGCAGAATTGAGGCTGGTCTGGATGCAAATCTTCTACGTTGCAATGAGGCACAAATTCTTTTCAAACTTTTCATTTTTTCTGACATTTTTTCTTGTTTTCTCACACGTTCCGCTCAAATGTTCCACGCTTTTCACCTTTTCACTCCTCACGTTTGAAGCGTTGTTGGCATGAAAATGAAAATAACAATTTTTATGCCTAGGGATATGTAAATTTTAAGCCATCAACGTCAATTTTTACGACATTGATAATTTGCTCTAAATTGATTAATGTAGTTTACATTTAATTTATAACTTAATCAAGTCAATATCCATCTAATCCAATCCAGTCCAATTAAAATGGGACAGAGTGGGATGGGCATTTCATGACACGACTTGACTTGAAATGGACAAGAGAGTGTGTACATCTTTGCGTGCGAGATGCGTGACAAGAATTAATCGATTGATTGGAGAGTAAGTGAATGTGGTTCTATTATGGTTCATGTTGATATGATGAAGTGATAACGATAATAAGTATAAGATATTGAACTGGTCATGATTCTGATCAAGTTCAGCTTCATTTGAGTATATGACAACTTGGTTGTTGACCTATTAATTGATGCGATGCGATGTGCGAATCTCTCTCTTTTTTTGGCTTGGATACATCATCGGTTGCACATGCAAAAATTGGAGCACTTTTGATCTTGTTGTGAATCGACTATTTTTATACTTGTCAATACGAAGAAGAATTGGAAGGTGTGGGAGATGTATGGGATTGCGTAATAAGTGCAATGTAATCACAAGGTAACTAACTGAATCGATGGTGTTAAGGTTGCACCAAACTAACTAATTAGTCGATTGACACTGCTGCAAAGTGCTAAAAGGACGTTAATAATCAAAAGTGTAATGAGCAGTGCGGCAAGCCCTGCATGGCCAGAACAAAAGCCAGATTAATGGTCTCTCTTTTGTGATCAATCAAAATGGTGTCAATTACTGGATGAATGACGTTATCGTCTCATATATTTTTTCTCCTGGATTGATTATTGACATACATGAAGTAATAATAATAATATCCTATAGGTATTGATATTGATTGTGCGATCATGACCAGGAACTAATTTCCTACATGCAGAGTGCGTGAGTAAGTCTGTGCTATGTCTGCAGTTTAAAGCGGATTACGTGTCTTCAAGGAAAAAGCCATAAAGGCATTCCAATCTTGCAAAAAGTGTAGCTGAGCTGACGTGGATTTCATAAATGGATTTGCAGATGCAAAGAAAGAGTTGAAATCAATGGAATTCAAGATTGTATAAATTCTTGGCCGTTCATCATAAATCTAAGCAAAAACATAACGTAAAGTCAGGAGGATTTTGATTTTACACAATAAACAAATAAGCAAATATCCATTTCATTCAAAGAGTATAGAAAAAATATGACGAACTGATTATCCACAACCTCATTATCATTTCTCTCTTTGAGTAAGGATCACGATTATGACTACTTCTTGGATGGACGCCGAGGAGAGAACGTTATTAAGCCTCATTGTTCATGCTCGATGCAGTCACTCAGATTAATTGGATCACGCTTATTCAGCCAAAAAGTAAAAATCCAGAAGAAGAAGAGGGAGAGGAGAAGACAGGGGCTACATGAAACGGCATCCTTCAACTTGTTTTTAATATTTCGCATTGCATTATTTACGGCATTCCTCTCTGAAGAGAATTGTCCCAATTGCAAATTACTGCATTGTTGTGGTTGTTGATTTATCGCATTGTTCAGCCTTGGAGTCTGTAGTAGGGGCTATGAAATGAAAATATGTACTTTTGTATGCATGTCTGAAGAAGGAAAAATGTTTCGAGAAAATTTTATAGACCAAATGTAAAATCTGCCTCGTATTTTGTATCAATATGCAGGTCGTTCACGTCCAAACAAACAACTTATCTCTACAAGTTTCGTAAATAGTTGAAATAATTGCCACGTGTTCCCTAATTTATATATCCCATATTGGCATCAGGTATTTGATTTGATTGCAAGATAACGTGACCCATGTACCAAATTTGTCCACTTTCTATTTCCAACCTCCTACATCTAATTTTGTATTCACTAAGGATGACTCTGGCCTGGCTTTGTAAATAAGATTATCCTCAAGCTTGTCACGCAAGAAGGAATCATCTCTCCAGCCATGCCATGTATTTACTTATCATCGCATTGATTATTGAGCTTCATCTTTTATCCAGGTGTGGTCATTGCGAATCATGGAACTGGATCAGTGTTACAATTAGCGAATAGACAAAACCAGTTTCGGACTTCTTCTCGTTGAAGAAATAGGGTAATTTAATTAGTTCTTGATCACAGTATTTCCCTGCCCTGATATTGCTCTTGATGAATGTTATTTTTCAATTGTGAACTCACTAACCTATATTTAAGCATTTGGGTGGAGTCGGTTGCAGAAAAGAGATGTAGATTTGGCATCGTGTAAACCGCAAGGATGCTTCATTAAACCTTGTAAGAAAAAAATAGCTCCATTTTGCACCCCAGGACGCCTGGATTGGGCTGGATGGAATCAGGTTTTGACATTGGAATCAAATCGAAAGGTGAATGTCAATGCATGATGAAGTATGATATCATCTCAGTAGTCGCTTTTATGCCTTTGTGGTAAAAATACATGACATTTTACGGTTGCATGAAAATGTCTGGATTTCAAGAGAAAAGAAGATGCCAGGGATCCCTGGTTTTACTTTTAAGTATACTTTGTTCCATCAGTGCAAACAGTGTTCTTTACTTAAACCACCCAAGGTATGTGTACTACATTTACCCCTCTCCATCCCTGGCACCATCAGCAGCGACAACTGCTCAGCCATTACAGGGAGCTCCAAATCCTAAAGTTCAAAACATACAAGCCCTTCTTGAGCAACCCGTGGGAAGGAAAATGCCTCAGAATGAGGATGTTGAGCCAATCACCCAAGAGTCCAGCCTTGTTTCAACGATAACTCCTGGAACAATTACAAAGGTGCTTATACTTAGAACTGTACTTTTTGAACGCACATAGATAAAGATTGGTCGTGGTTTTCTGCAGGTTACCAATCTGACGTCAGTTGCTGTCTTGCAACGTCCAATGGCCAACAAAGTAAGCCATATTGCAGACAAGGCTAGACAAGAATGGAACAAGCTGAGTGTCCCTCATCGACCTCCACAAAAGACCACGGGTCAAACCCCCAATTTCCAACAGGTCGTACAAGACGTATCTGGATTCAGCAGTATTAATGAGTACAATCCATATTCCGTTCAAAATTACATTGGACAATCCCCCACTCCTGTAGACATCAGTACCTCATCTTACTACGCCTATGGGGGACAAGGTCTTGATTCATATTTGTCACATCAGCTAAGCTATGGAAGTTTAGGCCTAGGCTCAAGCTCTGACTGGGAAATAGCCCAACCACATCACGACAGCAATCCTTACACTTTACCCTTTCCTTACGGATTCCATGAACAGCAACAGCATCACCAGACACCTCAAGGATTATTGCCTTCAGTGCCTGGCTTCCAAGAAAATCAATTCGCACCACCACCTTCACCCCACCCACAAGGGGATTTGGAGAACGGGTACAATCCTCATTTCAACCGAGCCGACCCTCCTGAAGGTCCATACGAATCAGAGTTTGTAAACGGTCCAGTTGTGGAAGTGAAGGACAGGGTGGAGTTGATGGCTTACAAAAATAAGCTCACAACCAGCCGCACCTCGGAACCCGCAGCATTTCTTCCCTTCTCAAAATCTACTGGGGATGAAAACGCCAATGTGAAAAAAGTAGTAGCCAAGCCAAAATGCGTCTATACAACTGCCACTGCTAACACTGAAGGAAAGAATTGTATAGAAATAAAGCAATTCCTTCATCCAGCTTAATTGTGTATGGCATTTTTGGTAACGACACTATCCGAGAAACTAGCTTCATTTGTTTGCAGAGAACAAGACAATTCCTAGATTTGACTTAAGCACTATAATGTAAACATGCACTCTAAATCATGTACCTAGAAGGCAGAATGTAGAAAGCATGGTATTGCAATTGCATGGACAGTTCTCGCTTAGAAGGTTAAAATGGACATAATTCCCAGGCGGACGCTCTCAATTTTACGTAACTCCATCAAGTTTTCCACAAGATGCTATACAATTCCTTTTGAGGATAAGGAGTCTTCGGCAAGTCAAAAAGTGGTAAGTCGACGGAATAAATTGGAAATCTCAAAAACGGTCCTTGCAATAATCTCAGGTATGGAGGGCGTTTCAATCCCCTTGGAAACGACGTCTTTGGCGATTGAACCTAACATACCAAACGTTGACGTCCCTCTTCTGCACTTATCGGTTTCTATGGGGGATTCTTGTCCTTGGAATGAAGCATTTGTCCATTGTGGACGTTGGTCTTGTGGCATTTCAGAGTATTGGGTTTGGATATGCATGCTATTTAATGGTACTCTTGCACAGGGATCCAAGGGACTACGTCGTGTTCCTAAATTTCCTAAGCTCTTACAGTCCCAAACTAATTGAATGTCAGAATTCTGGAGAAGGGGATACCTTTCACATTTTATCA